>OZ012677.1:205163800-205454782 GCA_963942445.1 Argyra leucocephala | reverse complement strand
TATTACTTTTTATTCACAAAAAAATAAGGAAATTGTTGTTGACAACATAATTTGCGGGTCGAATATTAATCAAATACAAAAATATAAATTATACAAATAATAATAATAATGTTGGATTGACAGTAGAATAATAATAAAAATTTATTTATTTATTTCTTTGTCAATAATTTCAATTGCGACCATCTTGATATTTCAATGATCTGACAGCGACAATGGCAGAAATCTACCAGTTTTTTTTTTACGTATGAACATGATGGTAGATTTCTGCGGCAGATCTCTGCTTCGTATAAACATGGGTATATACAATAATGCTGTTAAAGAATGCAATAAGCCGCCAATGAATTTGAAACACATGAACAACACTAAATTTAAAACGGAATTAAACAAATACTTTATTGAACTAATATGAAAAAAAAAAAAAATATTATACTGTAACTATATTATTTCCTCTCTCTTCTACAGAAGTTTTGTTTTTGTAAATTTAGTTCTTTATTCTTTTTATTCTGCGCGCTTATTACTCTTGAAACACTGATGTAAGCACTATATATACTCTATATGAGAAAATTGCTCTTTTTGAGATAAAAATAAATAAAACGCTGGGTGGCACAGTAGGTAGAGCGCCTGCCTTTCAACCGAAAGGTCCCAGGTTCGATTCCCGACGAAGGCAAAAAAATGCTTTCTGAATTTTTCGACCTGGTCCAGTACCCTTTGTCATTGGGATAAAATAAATGATAAATAGTTGAGAGTTTTGGTTATCACTAAAAATAAAATAATGGAACTATGCTATTATGAAGGCGAAGTACTCTACAATAGATATAGTTTTCCACATTTAAATTAGTAGATATACCACAAAAAATTCTACAGAAAAAAGCTATTGTATGTGATTGTGTATTCCAAATCTCTGTGTAAAAAGCAGTTAGGGTGTTCATCCCATAGACTTGGAAATATATAAAAAAAAAAAAAAAAAAAAATAAAAATAAATAAAATAAAAGTTCAACCTTTAGAAAAATGTGGGTACCTTCTTCCCTGATCAACGTTCTTCTTTCGCTCCACGGAAATGTTTTCATAATGATTTATATCAGTTTTACTATACTGATTATCCACTATAAAAATAATTTTACAACTTCAAAAATATGATTTGTCTCGTGAACAATGTTCTCTTCGAAGTCGTGTCTAATAATATTTCTTACAATAATTGAAGCATTATATTGACATGAGCTGCGCCTAGAACATTGCGCCTTCTTTAAAATCGTACACTATCATTCCTTCTTTTGTTCGCGTATTTCTTTGCAAAGCTAGTCATGCTGCTCTTACACAAAATATACTTAATAATATGCTAAGCAATCAAAATTTCGCAGTCTATCTTGGTAATGAGTAAAGTAAGTCTTAAGTAATGGTCTGACAAAAATACATATTTGCAGGCGATATAGTCGACCCAAAAGAATATGTTCCAACAAAAATCAAACAAATATCCACCTAAGATTTAAAGATACTCAAAATATATTTAAAAATGAGTGAGACTATATCTGAATGCTACAAGAACATAAAATTTCCGTATTTGAGAGATGGATCGAATCCTCTGGACAATAAATGCCTTCAAGTATATGGATATATGGATGGAAAATTTTTTGGATACAAAATTTTTGTAAAAATATACAGCAATAGTTAAAATATAATAATAAAAAAAAAATACTTAGGTATTCAATTCTTAATGTTAGTATGCATAAGACGATTAGTCTTTATAAGTGTATACAAATAAAAATTATTGAAAGATAATATTAATTTAAATACATACTTCAATTCCAACTTACAAGTAAGCCAATAAAATAATTTACATATAATAAAACAATTAGACTAAATTATTCAAACTTAAAAATGTATTGTATTCCTAACATCGAACCTTACTCTGATTTATTCTACTCTCCCGAATGTAAAACATACATTTTTCTAAATTGTCATCATAATCAGTCTAATAGCCACACAAATCAACCCCACTCTGAGAATTGTGTTGTAACTATAATATATTTTACTTTAATTGATTGACCATCACTTCTATTTAATATGTAACATATTATACCTAAAAATACCTAAAAAATGGGGTATATGGGAATAATTATAATTAATTTTGGTACTTTAATCAACTCAGAGACATTTAAAGAAAACCAAAATCGTTTAAAATCCTAACATCCATCATGAGTACTATGATAAGAGATATTATCGGAAATGTTGCGACTCAATAAATATAATATGACTTCAAAATTTGGTGCGATAGGGATTTTGAATTTTATAATCCAATGAAAGGGTTTTATTTGTCGAGGGCATACTCCGAGCTTGTAGTGATCTATGAGCATATATGATTCACAAACAACGCATTATCATTTCCTAAATCAAATGCCCATCCAATCCATCAAATGCAAATGCGTCTTCCTTAACCAAACACATGAAACAACTGAGTTGTAAAATTTATTAATTGGGGTGGACGGTAAAATTTAGTCATATACCGGATAGAATTACCAATATTCTTAGCGCAAAGCCTAAGTCTATGATCTGGTTAAAGAATCTTCAAATTAGCTGTTTTAAATGTGATGTACATGAAAAACACCTCCATACAATAAACAAATAAATACCATCCGCTACATATATTTTAATTTTCAAAATTTTCGAACATGTGAAAGTCTGTATTATAACCTAAAAAATTTTATTAAATTTATTACATCAATATAAGCCTCTTGTAAATCCTGTTTGAATATTTTTTTTTTTTTTTTTTAATTTTATCTGATGTATTCGTTAAATAAGTACTGTGATCCTATTATAATACACCTTCATACTTAGGTACTATATATTATATACATAACATTGTATACTCCTATAATATCTACTTAGTTATAAAGGTTGACTGAAATCTTTTACTCATTTAATTTTTCCTATGTATTTATAAAATACTTTAAAATAGCTAAGTATACATTCTTACTAAAAAGGAAGGAGGTAAGATAAGATAGAAGAAAATTGTAGAGAATGTGGTGTTGTATATAGTATTAGTAAGGATAATGAATTTAATAATGTGATAATAATATATTGTAAAGCTTAAATGTGTCAATAAATTTTAAAATTAGATAAAATAAATGAGTATTATAAAAAGAAAGAGAATTTTGTTAATTTTATTTGAAAATTTTAAGAAGACAAAAGAAGAAAAAAACTGTTCAATTTAAGTAAACCTAATTACAGAATACAGACCAGTTGGTTGTCGAATAGTGTTGTTATACAAGAAAATAAAGAAATTTTATAGAGATGTTTTGGTACTGAGTTTAAATCATATTATATATTAAATTTAATTACAATTGGCATTAAATAAAAGATATTATGTGAAAAAAAATAAAAACTAAAGCTTGTATTAGAATTAAAAGAACTTTTATGAATAATCTTAGGTCATAGAAACAATAGGATGTAATTCAAACAATATGTTATGTAATATTAAAAATGTATATTATAAAAATTAACTTATAAAATGATTCAATCAAACTAGGGTTCATAGTATTTACAGGTATAATGGGCATAATGAATTGTACCACAATCAGATAAAATTGAATGAAGAACAAGCTCAATTGGATCATGCAAATATTAATATAGATGGATAATCAAGGTCTTACAACTCAAATTGAACCAATCAAAAGCAATAAAAATGACGAAAGATCAAATAATGATTCAAATAATGACTATGGTTTAGCTGAAGAAGAAATTATTCTTCAAAATGCTGCATCTGAATCACCAGAAGCTGAAAAAAATATACAACATGCTGCATTAATTGTACGCTTAAAAAATAATATAATATCATTAGGACGTATATTAAAAGTAATTGAAACATTCCATGGTGTTAATATACATTTAGAATCACGTTAATCAAAACAAGATGGTGTACAACATAATGTATTAATTACAAATTAAATATGACAAGAGGTAATTTATTACAATTGATATGTTCATTATGTCAATCAGCTGCATTTGGTAGCATTAATATCATGATTGAAAATAATATTAGTGTTAAAGCACCATGACATGAAAACCTAATATTAGTGTTAAAGCGCCATAGTTCCCAAAACATGCATCTGAATTAGATAATTTTAATTATTTAATGACTAAAATATGAACCAGAATTAGATATGAATCATATTGGTTTTGCTGGCAAAGTATATAGAAAACGTCGTAAAGAAATTGTTTGAAATTACATTTGCATATAAAAATAGGGTGAATTAATACCATACATAATATATTCAATATACAGAAGTTGAAAATAAAAATTGGCGTTCAGTAATTAAAACTGTATTAGATTCAATGCCAAAACATGCCTGCTCTGAATATAGATTAGTATTTAAAAAATTACAAGATGAAAATATATTTGTTGAAGATCATATTTCACAATTAGAACCAGCTGCTAGTTTATTAACAGCTAGAGATTCCTAGCCTCATTGGCATTCAGAATATTTTAAAGTACACAATATGCACGTCATGTTAATTCACCATATCAGTTAAAAATATTATCTGAATTATTTTAAATACTAATTTTTAATTTGAATTAATTATTAATTAGATTGAGGATACATTGTACAAAAATGATTTAATTTTTATGTATTAAAAATTTGTTATTAGCTTTGTAATTCTCTTGAAATAAAAACTATTTTATTATTATCATTATTTATTGTTATTATTATCATGCACCAGAACCTGATTGCATTCATGAACTTCTTGAACATATACCATTATTAGCGGATCCAAGCTTTGCCAAATTCTCACAAGAAATTGATTTAGCATCATTGGGTGCATCTGATGAAGATATTGAATAAAACAGATAAAAGATTTATCAAAATAAATTATTCAAGTACATAAAACATTTAACGTAAAATCAATGCTAACTGTAACATCTTCGACTAAATTGTGTTATAATCAGCTATTGTAAAGTTAAAATAAACTCATTAATGTTTAATATTTTTCTGAATTAACTACCATAACGTTCAGCAATTGGATAAAATAATTTTAAAACGATAGTTTGACTCGTAACTCGTAATTTGTTATCGTATAACAAACTCCAAAACTAATAATATGTAATGTAATTTAATATTATATGAGATGTAATATAATATTATGTAATATAATATAATTAATGCGACACTGTAACGAATTGAATGAATGGTAATGTAATGTAATAGACCCTACTGTAACGTAATGTGATATACTGAAATGTAATGGTATGTAATGTAATGTAAAGTAATGTAATGTAATGTAATGTAATGTAATGTAATGTAATGTAATGTAATGTAATGTAATGTAATGTAATGTAATGCAATGTAATGTAATGTAATGTAATGCAATGTAATGTAATGTTATGTAATGTAATTCAATGCAATGTAATGTAATTAATGGCATGTAATGTAGTGTAATGTAATGTAATGTAATATAATATAATGTAATGTAATATAATGTAATCTAATCTAATGTAATGTAATGTAATGTAATGTAATGTAATGTAATGTAATGTAATGTAATCTAATCTAATCTAATGTAATGTAATGTAATGCAATATAAAATAACTTAACCAAATCGAAATGTTGCCTATTATTATAACATCACTTTGTAACATCTGATGAAATTTCAATTGTATTTATTGAAAAATAATATTAATAAATAATATCTATTATAATAAATTGCACCCATAATCAATAAATTCATTTTTATAATTTTTGCATTTTAATCGAATCACTCATATTACGCTTAACAACACACTGATAAAAATGAATTGGAAAATCGATGTGAAAACAAATGTCGTAAATTTTGATTATTATATAAAAAATAATATTTCTGAAAACTATAATTTAATTCTCTTTACTCTATATCTATATGAATCCATTTTCAGTTTTAATAAATTTTTCATCAAAATTAATTTGACTAAAAATATTACGTAACCCATTCCACACCATACTTTATGTAAATTGCATTTAAAAAAAAAAAAAAAAACCAAATAAAAAACAAAAAAATTGTGAAATATAAAATAAAATAATAATTGTAGAGAAATTTTCAATTTATAAATAATAAAATTTAATATTCTAGGGAATATTATTATTCCTTCTTGTATCAATATAGAAAACGAGAGAAAAGAAAAAACAAGATTAAAACAAAAACAAATAATTCCCGGAAAAATCTACTAAAACAAGAAAAATAAATTTGTTAACTATTTATTTTTTTTTTTTGAAAAAATTCATGAAAAATTCAACACCTTCAAATAACAATTATACATACTATAAACCCACTAACATACATTTATATATATATATATTTAAATATTTATGATATTTAAAATATAGGTACATATTTTACATTTTTCAACAGTGTTCTCTACATGTCATAAAATAAATAAAATGGACATCCTTTTACATTTCAATTAATGTCATCTCTATATATGGATGTTAAGCACCGCAATAATTGAATCTTGTTTTTTTTTTTTATATTCTGTTCCATATTATCCTTTATATAATAATCGTTCACAGAATATACATACATAAAATATATTATATACAATAATACCGACGAAAAAATGTAGAAATAAGAGTGAAAAGACGAACTATAAAATTAACAATAGAATAATCTGGTTTAAGAATTAACTGTAGGATACTAAGTATAGGTACGAACTTACTTAATTTTATTGAAAATTGTTCAAAATATTCGAATATTTTATATTTTACTAAATAGCTATGCTTATCATACTTAATGTTTATCCACATCAAAACGATTGAAATTTTGATCCACCATAAAGTAACAGAATATCAAGCGGACATACTAAATTAAAGATAGGTTGAATTTTTTTGGCTCAAGATACCTAAAGTGTGATGAATATCATGTGATTGGAAGATTAGAAAAGTGAGATTAGATAATAATTATGAATATCAATGCTTTTGTATTATTTATACTTGTATAGTTTCAATGAGATTTGCTGCTCGTAGAATTAAGTTTTCAGTTCGGAACATATTTATATCGATTTTGTATGTTTTATAACTATCTTCATTCAGAAAATTTTAAGATTATTATTTGTAGAATCAATTTGTGATTCTGATTCTGAAATCAAATGAAACAAATTTTAAAATACTTACAATTGCAAGCCATACAAACTGAATTTTAGCTCACTGTAACTGGTCAACTTCAATTGTTTGAAAATATTTTTTTTAATTTCGTTCTAACCAAAAATAATGCAAATGTTTATGTTAAAATTGATTGGTTGGGTTTGTTAAAATTTGTTTAAAAACGCTTTATTAAATTCAAAGGTCCATATATCCTAAATTCTTTTTTTTTTACATAATATCTTGTTAATCCCAATTATAGTATGCCAATCACGTATGTTTAATTCACATACATAGGATTAAGGCAATCCAAAAAAATTTCTTAAGATTCGTACTATGTCAGTTTCCGAGATCTGACCGCTTTATTTTGCCACAATATGAATATAGATTAAACTTGATTCATCTTGCTACTGTAAAGAAAAGACGAGAAATCGCCAATGTCATCTACATCACTGGAATAGTTATAGGAAATCTTAGCTTATAACATTACATTATATTACTTCCACTTTGCTAACCTATTTATTTTTACATGTCATCGAACCAACTATGGATTCAACAAATCAAACCATACGATGATGAGTATGGGTAACAAATATAAGAGCCGTATTGATTTTTCTATCTCCAAAGATACCCTAAAGAAGCTTTTATATTTCTTTTAGTTAATTCTGATCTCATCTCTCTATCGTCAATTATTTATTACAGCACAAACTTTAACCCAAAACTACTAATTTTCAATTATAAGAGTATTGTATTGTTTTTCTTATACTTTTAACCATTGATTTACATTTCGCTCATTTGCGAGAAGACCGTCATAACTCAAAATTTGTCATATTTGACCTGAGTACTACAAAATATTGTTTTGAGTGAGTTCTTTCAAATAATTCAATCCATTTAACTCAATTCTCATTATTTTCGGCATGAGAGAGTTGTGTCGTTATGGAGTTATTTGAGAGTATATTTGAGAAGTTATTTTGTTTCAATACAATCTGATCTCAGTTATGGCTTAGAAGTTTAGTAATAAGGGTGCATACTTTTTTTAATAGAAGTGTTGTATTTTGTGTTGTGACGATATTGCTAAGGTATGTATTGTTGATTTTGTTTTTGTTTTATTATTTAGAAAGTATTATTTTGAGTTATGACTTTATTTCTGCAACGATATGCGTGAATTGCTTTGGATTAATTTCGAAATATGACGTTATTGAAGAAAAATATTTTTTTTTTAGTTGTGTTATTTCTTGTTATGACAATATTGTTAAAAATTTTTTTTTGATTTTTAATTTGCCAGGTTGTTTTATTTTCTATTATGACGTTATCGTGAAATAATATTTTTCTAATGTTATTATTAATTTTGTATTATTTTACTTATGACTCTGTTTTTGCTAAAAATGTTTTCTGAATTCATGATGTGTTTTAAACTATTTATACTTATGACGCTATTTTTGCAGAGACATATCGTAACTTTTGCGGCCATTCCAGTATTTATCATTCTAAATAATTTCTTTTATGATCGCTTTGTTAGTCTATTAATACTGTTATGAACTCTCGTTCAAAATTAATGGTCGAGTTGGTCAAAAAATCAAGAACGCAAGCACCAATAGAGGCAGAGCCAGATATTGTCAGCGTAATTTTTTCTCAGAATCTTCACAGAAGAATTTAACAGCCGTTTTTTCAACCCAAAAAAGATTTGTGCGACGTCTGCAATGCTTATTAATTGCATTTATTTTATGCAATGCATAACGATCAGCGCTTAGATGAGAAAAAACTATCAAGGGTTTTCAACTATCAAGGGAAAATGATAAAAAAAAGGTTGACGTAGTTGTTGCAGTCTACGATTTGCAAGCAGTAATGCAATTGCCGAAAGGAGACGTATCGGTCTTTTATTATAAATCTAAGCTCAACGTTTTAAATTTTACCATTTATAATATGCTTGAAAATACTGAAGAGTGTTATGTATGGGATGAATCAAATGCCTAAAGAGGCATAAATGAATTAGGAACCTGCGTCCTCAAATATTTACAAGATCTATCCATAAAAGGCAAACGTAACTTCATTTCTTATTCCGATAATTGTCCAGGACAGCAAAAAAACAAATTTATGTTATCCTTATATTTGTATGCAGCACGTAAGTTAAATATTGAAAGTATAACTCATAAATATTTAATAAAAGATCACACCCAGAATGAGGGGGACTCAGCGCATTCTTTAATTGAGAGAAAAGTAAAAAAGCAATTAAAAAGTGGTCCACTATTTACAACAGATGCATTAATTTCAACAATAAAACTTGCAAAAAAAACCGGAGAACCGTTCAAAGTCAATGAATTATGTTTTGAGGACTTTTATAACATAAAAAAAATTTCAACAAACATGTCACTTAAAATTACAAAAAATGCAAACAATGAACTTATTAAATTTCTTGATATAAAAATCGCAAGATTTGAAAAGAGAACTCCAAATACAATTTTTTATAAAACATCGTATATGGATGAAAATTTTGAAGAAGCTGTAATTAGCAAGACGAAAAAGCTCCCCAACATTATTTTACAGAATATGTACAATTCCAAACCAGGAATATCCGAAAAAAGAAGACTGATTTAATGTATCTAGTAAGCAAAAATCATATTTCAAGATTTTATAGATCTCTTTATGAAAACTTATAATATTTGTTATAATTAATTAAGACTTAATGTGATTAAAAGTACCTTTTTTTATTAGTACTTTAAGATTACTTTAAAGTTCTTTTTTTTAATACTATGTTCAAATTGAATTTGTGAACAATATTTTTAGTTTTTATTAATAAAAATTTTTAAAATAAATTTTTTTTAGCTATTTTATTTATACACAAACGTAACTCAAGTATTGGAAAAAATTGCATCATTACCTATTTATATTTTTAACAATAATGTTATATCTTTAAATATTTCAGTACTTGAAAAAAATTTCGCAGAAAGAATGTCATAACTAAAAACTGATTTTTTTATGGCTTAGTTAAGTAAGTAAAAATACATTTTAAATTAATCGAAAACTTACAAAATTGTTATAAACATATTGAATTTTAGTTTCTGAAATACACAATTTAGATAAAATTAGTTTTCATAATACTATAACTACTTAAAACTTTCAAAGTCGTTTTACCAAAAAAGACGGTTTTTGAGTTATGACGGTCTTCTCGCAAATGAGCGATTTGAATTATTTCACAATTTTTGCAATTAATTTTTTGTTATATTGTGAATCATTGGTCTTATAATAATGTCTTATAATTTTAAAATTTGCTTGAATTCACCTTGTATAACTTGCTTAAAATAAGCCTGTAAATAAATAAATAAGTTTGGTGAAACCGCACAAAAAATTCAATTATGCCAAGCATCATGTTTTCAAATTCTGTTAAATTAAATAAAATATTAGCCTCTTCTATGATAAGTTCTACTCTAAACAGAATACAATCACTAGACTATAATAAACTTTTTTGTTAAAAATTAATAATTAAAAAAAATCATAAACAACTGCTTAGAACCACAAAGAATCGAAGTTTTGTTTTGCTACCAAATAACACTAGGAAGCAACCACAAAAAAATATTTTAATAAAAAAAATTAATAATAATTGATTGAAAACGGAAATCATATTACATAAAGACGAAAAATAATATTTGTAATAACGGTAAAAAAAAAAACCTCTCCTTGAACTATTCCAGGAAAAAATTGGGATTTGCCACTTTTTTTTCTTTATTTTAATTTTTTTTTTTTTTTTGTTTAAACAGAGAGACAACTGGGAATCATTAAAATTTAATGAAACAAGGGACAAAATATTAACATATAAAACAGAAAACAGAAAAAAAAAATACATTCAACCTCACGAATCAGCTATTTGCTTCTTCCGGTGACAGTTACGACGTTAATTTTTTTTTTTTCATGAATATTTTTATTTTCTATCCGCTTTAAAGTATACTGTAGAGAGAATCTGTCAAAATCTTTTAAATTAAATAAAAATGTATGTCGGATGTACTAAAATTGAATCTCCTTTGGGTAATGGTCAATTTTATGTTATGCGCTTATGTACTTTTTGTTATTATGTATTTTTTTTATCACTTTGGTATATATACCTATGAAAATCCTTGTTAAAATATACCTTCCGTTATACATAATGAAAATATCGCCTCTTCTATTTTATTGTCCGCTTGCATATTATTATGGTGTGAATACTTTTATTTTACTCTCACATCTATTCACAAGCAAAAAATCTATAATAATTTTTGATTAAAGCCCAGGAAAAACATTAAATTTTATCATAAAATACACATAATAAAACAAAAAAAAAAAAAAAAAAAATATTAGGGAAAAATATTTCAATAAAAGAAGACAAAAAAAAAAAAAAAAATTAATTTCAAAAGAATTTTCATTAAAAAAAAAATGTTGTCGTTGCCGGAAAATTCATAGTTTTTGTTAAAAACTTAACTGGCGTTAACAATAGTTTTTTTTTTTTATTACTATCATAAACTAGAATATTGAATACTGTTTTAAAATACATAAAACCAATATTAGTCACCAGAAGGATAGAGAATTTAGTTTAGATATACTAAACCTAGATATGAAAATTAAAAAAAAAATATTCTACCATAACGTAATTAATGTTGTTTTTTTGTTTTTTAACTATTTTTACGTTTATTCACAATCTGTCATAATATTTTAGAAAATTTTTAATTTAATTTTATATAAGATAAGCCGTAATAAACACTTTTAATACGTTTGAAAATTTTATAAATGACATTCCAAATTTGTAAAAAACGCTTATCAAATTTATAAGTTCTTATTACTAGACTATTTGTTGGAATATATTTTGAGTTAAAAAAGCGATTATTACAAAAATATTTTTAGGTCATATTTGGCGAATATGTATCCTTGCGAAAATCTGACTTATAGTTGTCAGAATGAAACTAAATTTTGACAAGAAATACAAATACTTTCGAAAATTCTGATTATAGTGATTATTTCTCGATTTTTCTCTTATATGGACATAATGCCTGATTCACTGATTCAGAACGTGTGTTCCGAACCCATGCGCGCGCATATTTTTTGTATGAAAATTTGAATTTTCTCAATTTTCAAAAATTTCAAAAAATGTTCTCTCCGGAACAAAAGTTGATTTAACTTTAACTTTGTGTTCGGAACATTTTTTTTTTGCTGTCATTTTTAATTTTTTTGACATTTTTCACATTACAATTTACAAAGCATAAACAAAAAAACAAAACAAACAATTCATAAAAATATTGAAAAACCATTATTTGTAACTATTCTACACAATTTTGTATTTATTTTATATATTAACAATTATTTTATTTTAAAAATTGTTGTATATTAACAATATTATTTTATTTATTATTTAATAATTTTATTTATTTTAATAACAATGATTTGATATATTGAGATTGAAATAAACAAAAATTTTAAATCAAATTCAAATGTTAATGTCTGCTATTTAAATTTTTTTTGTTCGGAACACAATGTTCTGAATCAGTGAACTAAGCATAAGTGATAATCTAATACTATTTATATAAATTGCTTTAAAATGCATGCATGTATTGGTTTACACAACACACAATAATAATATTAGAATATAGTACGCCTTCTCTGAGTATTCATCTTATATATATACATTTTCCTTTTTACGAGACCATACTCTGATTGTGTGTGTTTGTGATTGTACATATCCAATTTGGGTATAGATACTCATTTTATTTTATTGAATTTTGTGTGGATCAAAATATTATTTTATGTTTGCATTTTTTATGAAATAATTTTAATCGGTTCTTAGCTCAGTTGGTTAAAGCGTTAGATTAATATCGCAAATTTTGTGTAAGTTCAATTCTCAAAGTGAGTTCAAAATATTTTTTTTTTTTTTGTTATTATATTATAGAATTTATAATGTTAATTTTTAAAAACAAGAACAAATGTTTTTTTAATAAAAAAAGTAATTTTTATTTATTATTCTCTGTTCGATTATTTCAACAAAACACGAAATCGCTTAGAATAAATCAAACCATACAAATTATGTATATGTACATTTATATAATATACCGAGTGTTCCAGAGCATGCATATCAGCTTTTTAAGAGGCGAAGAAGCCGTTATTTTTAAATTTAGAAAAAAGTTTGTTAACTAAGTCGAGGGTGCTCTATCGACAAAAGTTTCTTATTTTTTTGATGTAGAATCCGAATTTTCATTAGAAAGTACCCCTTCCCATTTGAAAAATCTTAATTTCGGCCATTTTTGGCGATTTTTTATCTTAAAACCCGATTAGCAATCTTTTCCGAAAGTTGAAACAACCTCCAATCGATAGAGCACCCTCGATTTATTAAACAATTTTTTTCTAAATCTTAAAATAACGGCTCCTTCCCCTCTTAAAAAGCTGATACGCATGCTCTGGAACACCCAATATACCTCATTTTAAGTATGTATGTATGAAAAAAAATTAGTTAGTCTGGATTTTACAAGATAGCTTAAGAACAATTTTGTTTTTCTGTCGTCAGCTAAATTCGGGTTTCAATAATATGGAGCGGGGGCTTGTCAATTAAAAAAAAAATTTAATAATTTTCAAATTTTGTTTTTTCCTGCCATCTACATTCTTCTGCCGTCAGCAAAATCATGATTTCAATATTACGTAGTGGAGGTTTGGGCAAAAACAAAAAAAATGGATTAATAGATACATACATATTTTGTTAAATTAAAAAATATTTAAAAACATTAATTTTTGTGTTGACAGTTTGTTAATATTATTTATTAGAGTTGTAGTAAATAATAATAAACAATAATTGTTTTAATGACATGGAAATTTTGACCCTCTTAAATTATTTATAAAAACTTTTGTAAACAAATCAAATGGGTCGGAGTAGCCTTGCTTTGTCGGCATCACAATGTAGAAGGCGCGAAGGTGCCGCAGGTCTCTAGTACTATCAAATAAATTTATAAAGTTGTAAATTTGCTTAAAAATTATTAAAATCACTATCGGATTTTACATTTAAATAAATAAAAAGAATAAGTTTTATTTATTTATTTACATTAATACATAGATATAAGTCCCATTACCATTGTATCTGAAATTTTACGTATACTACTCTAATTTTACTACTACGTTTTATTAGATTTTATATTAAAATGTTGGTCAGTTTTTATAACTCACAGATGTATTAATAATATATTTTATTAAGTTGAAAAATCAACCAAAGCTAAAATTATGAGTTGTTTAGGTAGTCTAATGGTGGATTTCCTCTTGATGAACGGATGTCCGTACAAATTTTTTAACCAATCAAACAATTTTATTTTACTAACACATACACAAAATAATTTCTTCGGACAATTTATTTCATCCAATTTCTTAGTTAAAATTTTTTTAAATTTTGGCTGAAGGTTGAATTGAAAGAAAAGGATAGATATATAATTATTTAATAAATATATTATTGCTATCTCGATTTATGTATGAACGTATTCACATATAGAATTTCAAATGTTTTTTAAGCATAAGATTATTTTGTTTCCAAATTATTTATATTTTAAGATAAAAGCAAAGTGCTATATTTTTTTTCGATTACAATCTCATTGTCCATTATTATTCTTAACAAAATTTTTAAACGTCAAGACATAACAAAAATGTTAGTCTTTCGCGCTTTCAGTGGAAATCATAAAATTTTCTTTGATGCTTTTGTGTTTCAATTATAGTGTAAAATAAAATTGTGTGGACGTTGTCCATGAAAAGGAAATCCACATTAACACTACAAATACCTACTGATTATGAGTTCCTATAGTTTTGTAATAAACCTAACAACTTCTGTACATTATTTTTATATGTGATAATGTTCTGTTATCACAAATATTTATTTATATCTGATTCCATCAATGACATAAAAGTTTTAAAAAAATCAACATTCCATCAATGTTATAACAGAAAGAAATGAAACTAATAACAGTGATGGGGCAAAAATAGGAATGACAAACCTAGAATTTTTAAAACGATTATTCAAAGATGAATCGATTGTATTAAACTCAACAAAAAATAGTAATGAATTGTTTGATGAATTTATTTTTAAATTAAAAAAAAAAATAGATAAGGCTTCTTTTAACAAACCGGTTATAAACAATAACAAAAATAAGAAACCATGGATTGATAAGGAATTGATATCAGTTGTGGATGTAAAAAATTCTGGTATTCTAAATGGGCAAAAGATCGCAATAATTTTGATTTAGAGAGACAGTACAAATTTTACAGGAACAAGGTGACCAGCATACGAAGATTGAAAAAAAAACTTTATTACGAAGAGAAATTTGAAAAATGTACTGACAATATTTCTAAAACATGGGGCTGTATAAATGAAGTACTTTATTGTAACAACACAAAAAAAAAAAATAAGTTGAATAGCTAAATGAAATGACCCAAAGGCCAGCAGAAAGCAAAATAAATGATCTCAACAGGCGGTTTGCAACTACTGGAGCAAATCTAGCAAAAAAAATCTCAGAAAAAATATTCTACAGTCAGGACAAAACGAATAAATCTTTTGAATTTAGCTATGTGACCAAGCAACAAATTTTTAATACAATTAAACATCTAAAAAATTCAAAATCATTAGATACATATAACATGTCAGCACACATGCTAAAAGAATGTAAAGAATATATAAGTGAACCTCTTTCTATATTAGTTAACAGGTCACTTAAGGAAGGTTTGGTAAATGATAAATTAAAAATAGATAGAATAGTTCCAATTTTTAAAAATGGACAAAAAAGTGATTTGAATAATTACCGACCAATATGTCTAGCACCAATACTGGCTAAAATCTACTGGAAAAAATTGTTCATAAACAATTAACTGAATTTTTAGAAAAAAACAAATTACTTTCGGAACGGCAATATGGTTTTAAAAAAAAATCTAATACTGAGACTGCACTTGTGGATATGGTAAACTGTGTACAGAAATTAAAAGATCAGAAAAAATTTGTGCCGCTATTATTCATGGATCTAACAAAAGCATTTGACACAGTAGATCATATAGCATATTATTGAAAAAAATACAAAACTTTGGGATCAAAGGTATGGCATACAAATGGTTTTCTTCATATTTAAGTTGCCGAACACAGTTTACTCAAATAGGGTCGATTGAAAGTGATAGTGAGCATGTCCGTTATGGTGTACCACAGGGTAGCATTTTAGGATCAATTTTATTCACGATTTATATTGATTCCATCCAGCAACTCGGGTTAAATGCAGAAATCTATTTATTTGCAGATGACATTTGTTTAATATTTCAAGCTGATAATTATAAAGAGCTTGAAATGAAAATGAACAAGGATATGGATATTATTAATGAATGGATGTTATGTCAGAAACTTACAATTAACACGAAAAAAACTAAATACATGCTAATTGGTTCAATGACACCTCAGTTAAAAGTTAAGATAATGAATGATAAGTTGGAACAAGTAAATAAATTTAAATACCTAGGTTTATGGTTAGATGCACAACTGAAATGGAGCGTACATACAAATTACCTAAGTAAGAAATTAAGTGCAATAGCAGGAGTATTTAGAAAAGTATCAGATCTGTTGCCACTCAAAGTAAAAAAAAGTTTGTATTATGCGCTTTTTCATAGTCATCTTAGCTATGGTATCATATTATGGGGAACAACATCAAAAAATAATGTTGAAGACTTACAAGTACATAATACAAAACAAAGCACTAAAAAACTTATACCGATATGACTGGCGGGAAAGAACAAAGTATATACATAGTTTAAACAATTTACTTCTAGTTAAAGATTTTATTGAGGTTAAACTAATGTTGCATATTCATAATATGGAAACATTAGCAATCCACAAAACAACATCAATACAAAAACGGAAAGAAACACATCAGATCAACACAAGAAATAAGAATTCGATTCATCTTGAAAGGAAAAAAACAACACACTTTGGCACAACGACAACAATACATCTGGCAATCCAATTATATATATATTATTCTGCATTTATCTGGATGTTTGTAAGTTCGACGGAACGCTCCAACACATATACAAATTGCATATGCATACAAATGCATATATATACAAATTGCTTTGGTGGTTTTTTTTAACCCCTGTCTACCATGCCGAACCTTTGCAGGAAAAATTGATTGCATGAACTATATTTTTTTAATTTAATGTTAGTCTTCTTCGCAAATAATAAGGAAAAATAAAAAATAATAATAATAATAATATAAATAAAACAAACAATTTTTTTGATTTATAATAATAAGGACTAATAGAAATTTAATCAATAGTTTAATATGGTATAATAACCAAAAGGCAAAAAGCATTTAACACAACAAAAAAACATAATTCACTCAAAGGTTATTCTTATTACTTAAAATTATACACAATAATATCCATGTGTATCAGCATATTTGTATTGTATAATATTATACATTATACTACTTTATTGCTTCTACCTTTTATTTTTGTCATTATTGTGTGCGTAACTCACTTCACTCAAAAAAAATTATTTTTGTTTTTTTTTGTTTTTTTTTTTTTATTATTTGCTGTATCTGTATTCTGTATGTTCTGTATGCTCCATTCCAAAAATATTATTTTATTTTCAGTGTTAAGTGTTCACTGTTCACTTCACTGTTCAGGTTCACTGTTCAATCAATAGAACTTGATAGAAGTAGAGTAGGATAATTAACTCTACTTCTACGCCGGATAATAAAACATTGTTTTTTTTAAATTGAAAATTATTGATGAAAATGTTTTTGTATTTTTTGTAAATTTTACCAATTTAGATACAAAATTTTGAATTATTTTTTAAAAATAACACAATACCATAATAACAGTTTATTCATATAGCAAAATAAGATCCCTATACAGTATACAAAAGACAAAATTTATATGAAAATAAGATCCCACTTTTAAATTTGCTCTCCCAGAGGCCACAATAACACTAATACGGTATAATTTATACTAAATGGAACCCAACTAACGAATTATAACTAAATGGAAGTGAGTACGAGTATACCATACAAAAATACAAACATTTTATACAAATTTATTGGTATGGTACTTCTTTTTCTGTTATATAAAAAGAAAAAGATTAGTGTTAGGCCAATATAGTTTTTTTAAATAGAAAATTAGTAAAATCTTTGTGTATGAATAAAATAAAAGGAATCAAAATTAATCTTAATAAAAATAACAATGTTTTTTCAATTTAAATTTTCTTTTACTTTATTACCGTATTCTATTATTACACAGAAAAGTATTGTTGTTAAATTATTTGAAAAAAAACAATAATTATTCATGTTTCTGAAATATTGAAAATGTAGCAGTAGTTTGTAATATATGAATATATGAAATTTTCAAAAAGTACTAACACTAGCAATCAAAATAATTTCCATTAAAAAGAGAGAAAATATATTGAACGAATATATTCATCTATTAATAATATACATGTGTATCAGCATATTTGAATTGTATAATATTATACATTATACTACTTATACCTGCTTATACCTTTTATTTTTGTCATTATTGTGTGCGTAACTAACTTCACTCAAAAAAAAAATATTTTTTTAAGGAAGGGTGTGGTTTAGTAGATAACAATCCTACATACAGTGTCAAGCTACGGGGCTCATTGTAACTTTCTGAAGATCCCCACCAGCCTACGAAAAATAAAAAAAAAAAAGATGGCAAAGTTTTGACTACAAAAAAAATATTTATTTTATGTGTTTTAGAAAAGTGATATAAACATAAGTACTGTAATTTCGGAATAAAGAATCTAATGAAAGAAAAAAAGAAACTAGGATTTATTTTGCTTCCGTCATTTATGACGGGTTACAAAGCTAGTTATATAATAAACTTAATAACGGCTTAAAAACATTAAGCAATAATAAACTAAAAAAAGAATTAACTAGAAAATATATTGATCAATATTAAAATCACTATAATTACAATTTCTTAAACTGGTTTATGCACTTAAAACTGATAAGATTTTTTTTTATGTTATTTGTATTTGATTTTAATTTTTTTTTAAACTTTATTTTGTTTTTTTTTTTGTTTTTATGCATAATATTTGAGAAATCACTCATATACTCATTTAATTGTTCTTAACATATTATATAATCCAAATTTTCATTTACATTTTTTTATTTTTTTCTTGTAAAATTTTTTGTTATAATTGTCTCTATAATAATTACTTGTTTTTTTTATTGTTACTTGCTATTGAATTTTTGAATTTTTGAATTTTTGAACTTTATTTTTGTAATTTTGTAAAAAGCCTTAAAATGAGAGAAGTCTCTTTAGGCATCATAATGGTTGAATAAATAAATAAATAAATAAAATAAATAAATCTTAATCTGTTCAGTGCTAATCTCTTTATCCAACGTCAGCTTTTATTAATTTGTTTGACTCCATTCAGAGTAATTTTTTGCCTTTTCTTATATCGTACTAATTCTTTTTCCTATATAGTATCCTTCCTTTTATCGTATTTTCCCATTAACTAAAGGTAGCAGGTCAGTAATTGCCAATCATATAATTGAAGAACATAATAAATTTATAAAACCCATTTATCATCAATAAAGTTGAAGGTACATAAAATAAGCAAATGAGACACTTCTGAAAGTTTAGCAATTTCAAGGGAATAGGTAGATAACAGAGTGAACAATGATTTAGGAAATAGATCCTCACCGCTATTTAAATCATTATAAATCAATTTGTAAAAGTACATATCCTAATCCAGTTACATCTGTTATGGATTAGGATATAAAAGGGGGAAAAAAAATTAAAAAAATTAGTTAGTCACAAAAACACTAATGAAGAAAATATATTGCTTCCGAAATATCAATATTTGCAATCAAATATTAAAAATTATTATTAGTGAACGAAAACCGGTCAACAATTAAATCATTTAATTTAGAGGTAGCCATAATATATAACATCTTCTAACTTATTATATTTGCCTTAATTAACTTGCCTTGGACTTTATATGTTTGTTTCAATTTGCTTCAATTCAACAAAATACCCATTTCAATAACCATTTAACCAAAGTATATCCATAAAAAGAGTATGAACTCATGTATGGATTCATTTGTTTGCACACAAATTCATATGCAAATTTGTTAAACATTGTCAGAAATAGACGATAATAAGAATTTTACGTGTAAGAAAAAGAAAAAATATAGGTTTACTAATATAATTAATAAAAAATAATAATGTTTGTAACTCCAAATTATTACTGACAAAAATATGAATAATATTTTATATTATTGTAATGTAATTATAATTTAATATTTTTAATAGGTATATACGAAGATAATAATGTTTAAAACGAAAATATTAAAATAATAAAAGATCAGAATTAATCCTCGTATAAGGGAACAAACTAAGTTAGAACTAACATTTTTTGCCACCCTGCCTCATATAAATAATGGAAGGAAACGTAAACAAATCCAAAGGAGAATAATGAGAACGCAAAATTATTTTACAGTATAAAGCAAAAGGCAAACATCTGTTTTGTACCTTTTCTCTCTCATAATAAATTTGGTATACGATAAGTAAATGTAAATTTTACCTCTTTTAACTAATGATATTTTGCTCGGTTTGATATTTCTTAAAAATTAGGTTTATGTAAAATGGGAGTGGATATTCTTGTTAATATAGATTATAAATAATCTTTGCATTCAACTAAGGTGAAATTTACATATGTGTGTGTACTAATAATGGAATGTGGATATTTGATAAAGTTAAAATTTGGTTTCTCTTTAAATTCACTATATTTATTGACATTTCTATGGTGTAAAGAAGCAAAAAAAGAAAAATAAAAAAGGAATATGTACAAAATAGTGTGCATTACAAATCATTATCATTATATTTCAATCATTTTCTATTATTATTCAATTTTAATTATATTCAATCATCATTTTCATTATATTTTTTTTGTGTTTATAATTTGGTTTCTTTTATTAATCTCTTTCTTTTATTATTTCTCTTTCTCTCACTAAGCATATGTAAATGTACGTACGTGTGTCATAGGGCTTGGATTTGTTACATACATAATCATATGGCTTAGTTTAATTGAAAATAAAATGCAAACATTATTTATGGAAGAAAACAAAATTTGAACCAATCAAGTATCAGTTATCTATCACTCAGTTACAAATTACTCTTCTCGCATGTAAAAAAAGTTCAATTTCGATTTATGCATGTATATATTATACTTTTCGGACAAAATCGAATTTTATCGTAGATAAAGTCGGATGAGTGTTTACATTTCAGACTTTTTCTCAGTTTTAATCTACGATTTTACGTCAAATATTTTTTGTATTTAACAGGGTTTCTTTTTATAAAGTGCGTAATTTTTTAATACGTAAATTAAAAAATTTAAAGGTATCTAATCAAAAATCTCCAAAATTTTTTTAAAAATATACATATTTTCATAAAATTTGTTACAGTAATATAAAATATAATTACACATTTGAAGTATGAGCAATAATAACCAAATTGCGTTAGAGTGAATTTTAGTGCCATTTGATTATATTTTTTATGTGTTGTTCTTTGAAAATATATTATTTTTCATTAAAAAAATATTTTCACTAAAAAGTCGAAAATAAAATAAGGAAAAAAAAATTTTTTTTTTTAGAAATATTTGCCTTCAATTTAAGCGTACTAAAACTACAAAAATAAACTTTAGAATCGCAGCTTGATATAATGTTTTCATAGCAAGTTATGATTGTAATTACGGAAAAAGCAAATTAGCCGAAATTCTAGGAAGTCTTGAGATGAGATTAAGAGATTTGGTAAAAAGTTCGGCTAATTTGCTCTTTCCGTAATTACAATCATAACTTGCTATGAAAACATTATATCAAGCTGCGATTCTAAAGTTTATTTTTGTAGTTTTAGTACGCTTAAATTGAAGGCAAATATTTCTAAAAAAAAAATTTTTTTTCCTTATTTTATACTAAATGTGTTCCTATTGACTTTTTTTTTCAATTTGGATTTCAACTCGTCATCCTAATGTTTATTATTTATATTTTGAATAATAACAGTTATAATAATAAAAACATAAAACTGTTAGCAAAATCTATATTTTAATGAACATTATAAATAAGTGAAGTATAAAATATAAAATTAATTTTTACTGAAGTTGCAAGTCCATACCTGCCCGATCGTATCTGAAGCATCGCGTAATAACTTTTTAAAGAAATTTAAAAAAAAAAAAAATTCTTTTTTCACTGACGTTAATACTAAAATAATTTAAAAAGTTTCTGACATAAGTGTAAGTATATTATAAGTGTTGCCATAACTTTAAAATTGGAGTGGATGACATAAAAATAATATATGCGACAATTTTTTTTTTTTAAATAATTTAATTTGAAATTTTTAATTATGATAATAAATTTTATTAATTAATATTAAATCGAATTTTATATAATTTAATGATTATTTACAACTGAAAAACTTGACCCTAATACAATTTACGACGGGTTATATGAAATTGAAAGTTTTATAATAACACCAAAAGACTTAGAAATTACAAAAAAAAACATGCAGAGAGCTATAACAAAAATTCAAAATTACACAAAAAGATTGAGGCTAAAATTAAAAGAAGCTAAGTCAAAATACATGCAAATTTCACAAATGAAAAATATTTATAATATAAAAAAAATTTAGCATAAGCCAGTCAGTACAACACTATATAATATGGTAAAGAAATACACCAAAACAAATACTGTCAAATATCTTGATAATATGACGCTGGAAAGCTCACATTAAACACAAGAAAGAAGAATTACAAATCCGTTATAGAAAACAGTACTGGCTCATAGGGAAGAATTCTACCTTGGTAATACAAAACAAACTTCTGCTCTATAAACATAATATTGAAAACAGTTGGTCAAATGGCATGCAGCAAAGCAAAAACAAGAAGAGATAATAGAGATATTATTCAGGCGCCCTGGCTCATCAGAAACTATGACCTACATAGAAAATTGCAAATAAAATCTGTAGATAAAGAAATTTGTAACAAGGCACGAAAAAAGGCTCTAGCACCATGTAAATGTCGAGATAAATATAGAAATATTTAGCCAAACGATTCAAAAAATAGTAAAACCTTTTGAGTTATTACAACAATAATATGTCAAAGAAAAAGTAAGATAAACATCGCTGGATGAAGTTTACATTAAAAATTAAAATAAAGAAATGAAAAATTTGCTCTTAGTCCTATAGGACTAGATCGGTGTATAGGTTTAGTCGGTAATAATTCCACACACACAATGTCAATCTATGAAACTTATTCCTTGTTCTAAAAATTCCCTGACCAGCCTACATACAAAAAAAAACTTTTGTCCATTTTATATATCATCTTTTTTAAAATGTGCCAAATATTTTTTCTATAATATGGTTTAGAGTTTTTTGTATAGACTTACACACCTGTCGTATGCATGGCAGTAACAATTTGACAGGAGTTAGACAATACCAATACCAATACCATGATATAAATATAATACTATGCATAGACAAATCACTCAATATGTTGAAAATAATAGTCTTTTGTATAGTTTAAAATCTGGATTCAGAAAATAGCATAGCACATCATGGGATCTATAATCATTTATGTACATTGAAATGGATAAACAGAATGCTATTATTTTACTATTTTTGGATATTTTCAAAGTTTTTAATAATAGTGTAAATCATGAACATCTATGCAAAAAAAGTTTTTTGAATGACTTCCATTGATAGCGAGATTGATATACTCTAATGGGTGTTATCTTTGTATATATAGACTTACCAGTTAGAGTGCAGAAAAAAATTTAATCAAATAATTGGGAAATCCCAGTTTCAAATTCCGTTGAAAACCTTAATTTATTTTTTCTGCTAGTTAATGGGGGGGTTGCATTATGTGAAATAGCAACAGTTTGCTAGCTGTCTACTTCTTAAAAAATTGAGTATTATATTAGATACCAATAAACTGATCAGAAGCTCATAAATGTAATACATTTAAGCTAAACCGAATTTCAGTGTGAACACAAAGGGTGCATAAATCATGATGAAATTGGTTTTATGCTGCGCAATAGTGAATGTTCATCCGTATCGAGCAATTAATATGATATAATATACTTTTTAATAACTGATTTGATCATTCATTTATTTATCGCTTTATTTATGTTTTTAACTGACAATATTTCCTAATGTTTGTATAATTATTGAATTGTTAATTTATTCATTTTAATTTGGGGTAATATAATTGATAAATTGTGAATAATTAATTTCAATATAAATTGAATATAATTCAATTATTTCAATATAATTTTAATTTCAATATATTGTGAATAATTAACATCATCAACTTCCCTAGAATAAAAAATCAGATGCATTCAACTTTAGGCCATAATTTTAAAATAAAATACGCAAGATAATTAATATTAATAAAATAATATAATTAACACGTAACGTAATATAGCTAATGATATAAGTAGATAATCTGGGTCCACTGATAAATATTTCAGTATCATCAGCATTCAATCTCCACTTTAAATCAGATAAACTAAACAATAAGGGTCATAAAAAGGATCCCACATTTTAGTTCAAATAAACAAATTTATTTTCTTTTATACAGATGGTTACATAATAATAATTTAATAGCTGATAAGTCAAAGCCAAATGATTGCCTAAGTTTTTTGCATAGATGTTCATGAGTTACACAATATTTAAAAACTTTGAAAATATTCAAAAATAGTAAAATAATAGCATTCTGTTTATCCATTTCCATGTACATAAATGATTATAGATCGCATGATGTGCTGTGCTATTTTCTGAATCCAGATTTTAAATTATACAAAATACTATTATTTTCAACATATTGAGTGATTTGTCTATGCATAGTATTATATTTATATCATGGTATTGGTATTGTCTAACTCCTGTCAAATTGTTACTGCCATGCATACGACAGGTGTGTAAGTCTATACAAAAAAGTTATAAAAATTAAATTTCGGTTTACCTACCTACAAACTGTTATATAATAATAAAGTTATAACTGTTATATAGAGGTAATAATATTCATATATATATATATATAAGCACAATTAAATGTTTAGTAAAACGAAATATTTTTTAATAGTTTATTTCTGGAAGAGTGAGTATCAGATGCAACATGATGGGTGTCTGACAGAAGAATTAACTAATTATTTAGGTACCTATTATCCATTAAAAACATTTTCCTTTTAACGGCATCTTGGGAATACACCTATTTTCAACCAAAAATTATTAACATATTAATATTTAACACAGACTCTGATAAGAACAACTTTATAATAAAATCTTCAATACTGATGATTACAACAAAAAAAAATTGTGCGCCTAAGATCCTTATAGAGAGGACAAGCTATGGGGTTATCATCTCTTGCCTACTAACTAACTATAGTTAACTATAATATCTGATTTACTCCATTAACAATATTCTAACGGACCTATTTCTGTATTGATATGGGGCTATTCTAATCCTGAGCATGTTATTCCACATTTTTTTAGAAATAAAATTCATATTTTTTACTTTGATTACAAACCAACACCTACAAGGCAAACCAACTTGATGACTTTAAATATTTTTGTTTTTTCAATCAATTGACCACCTTTTTCTGGACTCAGGTAGGAACGTTCACGACTTATATTCTTGTTTTTAGAAATTGCAATATTTTATAGAAAATAATCTTTTTATATTTGTAAACCTTTACATTGAAAAATAATTTCTTGTAAGAAAGAAAAGTTTTTCGTTTAATATTTTTACAAACCAAAAAAAAAAAAAAGAAAAACATTTTTTTTTTATATAAAATCCAATTTAAAAACTGCTTGTATGACAACAAACAAAAAAATAACCAAAAAAAAAAAAAAAATTGCGTGAAAGTTAAAACGGAAAATGGCATGTACAAAAAAAAAAAACTATTTTATTTTTAATTTATATAAAAATAAATTTTTATTTTTCTAAATTTTATTGAATTGTAAAATAAAATAATATTTTTGAAAGTTTTAAAAGATTAAATATTTTTATAGAATTTTTTATTTGAATTGGTTTATTATTTTTGTATAGTTGCACTTAAAATTATTAAAAAAAAAAAAAACCAAAGTGAAATAAAAAAAATAAGGTAATAATTCAAATCTTAAGTCTAAAGAATTTCCCTTATAGGTTTTAAAGTCGACAATTGGTCTGAAAAGTTTTTGATTGGAAAAATTTTCATCAATTGAGTTTTTAAAAGGGATGTCAAAGAACTGTTCAGAAATAGTAAAGTAAATAATAATGAAATCGACATGATAATAATATTTTATATATAATTTATTTAACAAAATTTATTTGAAGCATTTTGAATTTTATTTTCTATGACAGCTATTTTTAATTTTCCTGGTTTGACTTTAATTTTTGTATAATTTGTTTCTCTTCACTCAATATCAACACAATACTTTTAAATGCATGTACATATACAGTATCGCTCACAACTTAAATACCCCTATGCAAAAAAAAATCAAATAATAAATGTTATATTGGTCAAATGGTAAAAAAATATATTTTATTGTTTAGTTTTATTATCACTAATTTATTTTATACTAAAGAAACAACAACGGGGAAAGATTGATAGAGTTGTGTCAGACTTTCGACCAAGCAATCGGAGGGAGTCTATTCCCACACAAAGATATCCACAAATACACATGGACAACGGGATCTCAAGAAATCAGATAGATATGTGACAAGAAATCAGATAGATATGTGAGCATTAGCAAGAAATGGAAACAATCAATGTTAGATGTGAGAAATAGAAGGGGAGCAGATATACACAGCGATCATGAATTACTAACTGGGGACTTCAGAATGAAACTAAGTCAACAAGGAAGAGGAAGAAGAAATAGAAAGAAGAAAATAAATATAAACAACTTAAAAAATCCGCAAGTAAGAGCTGACATAGTTACGGCGTCACGAGAAAATATTAGAAATAATAGAGAATACACTTGGGAAGAGATTCTGGAAATTTACAACCAAACAAGCGAACAAAATCTTGGAATTTCACAACCACAAAGAAAAATCTGGATAACCGATAACACATGGGCCTTGATTAAAAGAAGAGGTGAAATGAAGAAAATGATAAACAACAGGGTGGCATCAAGAAGAGAATATGAAGAAATAGCGAAAACAGTGAAAGGAGCAGCAAGAAGAGATAAAAGGAAATTTCTACAAAATTTAGCCGGAGAAGCAGAAAAAGCAGCACAGCAACATAACCTGAGAGAATTGCATCGCATAGTCAAGAACTTAACAAACCAGTCGGAACAACAAAACAAACCAATTAAAGATAAAAATGGTGCACTCATCACAAACTTAGAGGACCAATTGAAGAGATGAAGAGAACATTTCCAAGAACTGAGCAACGAAGTAAGTACAAATAATGAAGCAGACATAAGAAACAGAGACAATGCAAATATCCACCCAACTGAGGGACTGCCAATATCTACTCAAGCTCTAAATATAGAAGAAATCAAAGCTACAATCAATATCCTGAAGCACAACAAAGCAACAGGTGAAGATGGAATTCCAGCAGAAATAGCCAAACTGGACCCCGATGGTGGTATATTCTCTTCTATCCATGCTTTTCTGATGTGGGGTTCAATTGTTTTTGCGAATACAATTGAACCCCACATCAGAAAAGCATGGATAGAAGAGAATATACCACCATCATGGAAGAAAGGAATGATTGCCAAGATACCTAAGAAAGGAGACTTGGCAAATTGCAGCAACTGGAGAAGAATCACAGTTCTAAATACTATTCATAAGATAATAGCAATTATTAGAAAGAAAAGATTAGAAGATGTACTAGAACCAATCTAAGGAAAGAGCAGGCAGGTTTAAGACCAAACCGAAGCTGTGTTGACCAGTCAAATACTTTACGGGTCATAGTTGAACAATTAGTAGAATGGAATGCCATACTATATCTACTATTCATAGATTTTAAGAAAGCATTCGACACAGTCAAGAGATACGCAATATGGAGAACACTTACAAAGAAGGGAATTCCTGAAAAAATCATCAACATCATCAAAGCGATGTATAAAGATGCAGAGACAACAGTTCAACACAGAGGTAACAACAGTGATCCATTCTACACCAATATAGGAGTTAGACAAGGATGTCCACTATCTCCACTTCTCTTCAACACAATACTAGACGACATTCTAAGAAAAGTTTGCACTTGAATAAACGGAATAGAATGGGATCTCTTCGGCAACTTAGAAGACTTAGATTACGCAGATGATGTATGGCTCATATCAAGGAATCAAAGGGACCTACAGAACAAAGTCAACAGATTACAGGAAGAAGCAAAGAAATCGGGACTGGAATTAAATATCGAGAAAACCAAAGCAATGAGGACAAACAATAGTTATAGTGAGCCAATAACAGTGAGTGGTCAATAGATAGAATACGTAGAAGAATTCAACTACCTGGAGAGCATCATAACATCAAGAGGAGGTACAACAGAAGATGTATAAATAAGCCGTATAAATAAGGTAAGAAGAACATTTGGCAGCCTAATGAATATATGGAACAGAACAACAAAGCTAACAATATTCAGAGCATGTGTTAAGTCAACATTAATATATGGCAGTGAAACATGGCTCACTTCGGTCAGAATCAAACAGAAGCTACAAGTATACATCAACAAGTGCTTGAGAATTATATGCAGAATATTCTGGCCGGCAAGAATTAGCAACGAGGATTTATTGGTGATAACTGGAGAAGAACCTATCAACAGACAGATAAATAGGAAAAAATGGAAATGGATAGGACATACTCTAAGGAAATCAGAAAGTGATATAGCAAGAAGAGATCTAGAGTGGAATCCACAAGGACAAAGGAGACCCGGCAGACCATACAACAAATGGAGACGCACAATCGATTAAGAATTAACAATCAACAATTATACCTGGGACGATATTAAGGAAGTAGTACTCAACAGAGGGGAATGGAGGTTCACTATCGAAGCCCTATGCTACCACGCGGAGTAATAGGAGAAAAAAAAAAAAAAATTATTTTAAGTTAACAGTTATATCAACAATTCGTTGAATTAAAAAAAAAAAAATAGAAACAAAAACAAAAAATAGTACAAGTACAACAATATTAAGTTCAAAACTAAAGCACCCCTCTGTAAAAATATCATAAAAATATTTAAAATACCGCTATTTTTATAGATTTGAGTTTAAAAATACGATTAATATTTCGTCCAGTAATCCTTATTTTTAATTACAGCAGCCATTCGTCTTGGCATTGAAGAAATCAAATTATTAATGACAGTTTGTGGTATGTTTTGCCATTTGTCTGTTATTTCATTAAATAACATAGTGTTATTGGCACAGTCTCTTCGATTTAAGCTCTGAGCTACTATGTCCCATAAATTTTCTATCGGATTTAAATCAGGTGATTGTGCAGGCCACTCTAAAACCTCAATTTTATGTTCATTGAACCAGTTTCTCGCCAAGCAACTTGTGTGTCTAGGATCATTATCTTGTTGATATTGCCAGTGACATTTCTCCTTCAGCATGTGGGAGCATTATATTATTTAAATAATCAACATACACAAAACGATCCATTATTTGTTTTATGTGATGAATTGGTCCAATACCTAACCCATAAAAACAGCCCAAGACCATAATGTTTCTTTACTGTAGGAATACAATTAAATTTTATTGTAGGAATTCAATATTTAGGGTTTAATGTTAGCCCTTTTGGTCGTCGTACGTACTTTATACCATCTGATTTTGTCTTATATTTAGATTCATCTGAAAAGAGTACAGTGTTCCATTTCGAAATAGTCCAATTCAGATGCTCTTTAGCAAATTTTAATCTAGCTTTTCGATTTTAGCCTTTCTTTTTCTAGCTTTTCGACAATAGCCTTTCTTTTAATTATGCTATCGCTGATTTCCAAAATGAAAGCATTTGAGTATATCTCGCGAAGACATTGAAGGATGTTTTAAAATCGTTCTTTTAATCATTTTATCTTCTCTCGTAGTTGTTTTTTTTTTGTGTGCCACCAGAATGCTTACTATCAACATTTTTGATTTCCTTATATTTTTTAATTAATCTTGATATGACCTATTTATAGAATATATTTTACTGAGTTCATGGCGAGATAATCCTGCTTCAAAATCATAAATTATTTTCCATTTTAATTCAACACTATACTTATTCCGGGCCATGTTATGATATTTTTAAGTAAATTATTAATTCTTATTTTGAATAAATTTTTAATTCTTTAATTTTACTAATTGTTACTGCATTATTAAATTTTAAGTAAGTACTAAATTGGGAATATAGTTTTAAAATGTAAAAGCATTTCTAGAAATATTATCAGTCAAGTAAATCTATAAAAATAGCGGTATTTCAACTATTTTTACGATATTTTTACAGAGGGGTGCTTTAGTATTGAACTTAATATTGTTGTACTTGTACTACTTTTTGTTTTTGTTTCTATTTTTTTTGTTTTAATTTTACGAATTGTTGATATAACTGTTAACTTAAAATAAATTAGTGATGATAAAAACTAAACAATAAAATATATTTTTTTACCATTTGACCATAATATAACATAGAAAATTTTTAATTTGAAATTATTATTTGATTTTTTTTGTATGGTGGTGCTAAAGTTTTGAGCGATACTGTATATACGTATATATTTTTTAGACATATTTTATCTTCTCTAAACTTGATTGAAATAATTAAAAAAAATTAAACCCACCCACCAACTCACTAACAATTTATTTTACCAATAAAAATAAATATAAAAATCATAAATATTAGCTTTAGAGTTTGACTTTTTCCAAAACCCAAATTGAGTAAATCAAAACGCGAAATCGAAAATGAATGAAAACAAAATATCTAAAACATATTCGTACATTATTTTCATTTTGAATAAAATGCCAAAAACATAAAATAAAATTTGGGTCGATAACCTAAATGAAAAGTTGGTAAAAAAACAAAAAATATTTAATTGCGAAAATTTTCCATTAAAAAAACAAATGGGGGAAAAAAGAAAATCATAATAATAAAAATACACTTTGACTACATCTACACTATTTGACCGTTCATTTGTGAATATTTCATTTTTTTAAATTTAAATTTAAAATTTTCCAATATACATTTTTTTAATTTTATTATTAAATTAATAATGTTATATAGACAATAAATTTTACTGATGATGTGGTCTGGTTGAAATCTTAAAATGTTTTTAACAAATTCGTATTATGCTTAAAATAAAATTAAGCTATCTCTCATAAATACCACTTTAATTTTTGTGTGTTTTGGAATTGTGAAATCAATTATTGGTATGTTTTTAGATATTTATGGTGGTATAACTTCAAATCTACTCAAATAATATCTAATTTTCGAACATTTTTATGCTCAGCTTTAAATTATTTATCTTTTATGTTTTGTGCAATAAATAAAGTGCATGAAAGTTGTGCAGTTCTGACAGAATTTTCAATATGAAATGGAAATTCTATTAGTTATAATATAGGTAGATAATTTGAGTTTTAAATAAGACTATGGCCCATATTTCGATAGTCATCTCATAAAAATGAAAATGACATATTTCATAATTATCATTTTAATGATTTTTTGTGACTTTGACAGTCGGGAAAAATTAAATGAGATTTTTAAACCTACAACACTTTTTGTTTTGACGTGTTTTGATTATAATTAACCCATTACTGCCTATTGGGCATTTAAATACCCAAAAACCTTAGTGCATTAAAATAGCTATATCGGCCGTTGGGTAATAGATATTGAGCTAGTTTTGATTTTATTAGAGAGAAAAAAGGCGGAACCATAATTAGTTCTCAGTGAGCTAATCAAAATTCTCAAGAACTGCCCTTGTTAGTGAGACTCAAAAACTAAGGATTTCCTAAGCCCTAAAAATTTCCATAAAAAGTAGTTCTTGGAAAATTGAAAAATGGAAAAGTCGGGAAAATTCCTAAAGATCAAACTTTCTCAATATAATAAAAAAAAAAATTTTTGGATTGGAGTACTTACCTCGTCTCTAGAGATGATTTACCTTTATGGGTATTTAAATACCCAACCGTCTAAAGCATGAAAAAATTCTTATAAAAATTAGTGAAAAAAAATTTATATTTTTTATGAAAGTAAGGCACAAATCGCAGTGTTTTATTGAATAAATCTAAAAAAGTCAAGTATTTACATAATAATATTGTAAAATTAAATTTTAAAAACTATTTTTAAATTATTTCGCTTTCTTAATTATTATTTTGCTTCGTGGTACATCATTCTGACAGTCAAAAAAGCTATTTGGGATGCAAAGTAATCGAACACTTTTTGCAACCCAATTGTGTTTTAATTACCGCATTGTCTACAAAAACTGCGTTTAGGCACTTTTTCTACTATATGATCGGTATGATCCGTGCGTTTTGCCATTTGTTGGGCATTAACAAGTTTTAATGCCCACATTTAATTTAATCAAATATACCCATAGAAGTCACATCTTCATATCTTGCGCAGAAAACATGAAACTTCCACGTATTCACCATTGCGACTTCAAATGCATTTGTGGACCAATATCATTTTTTAGCACAAATTTTAATTCAATAATTGTTCATAACAACATCAAATATTTCAGCAACATCCATCCATTTATTATACTCATGAATGACCAGTGGCTGGTCAATTGTTATCTTACGATTTTTTCGGTCGTACCGCTTTGTATGGAATATTGGGCATGTCTCAAAAAGTTGTACATTATAGTAATTTAAACAGAATTATATAAATCTTAGCCTACTAATTAGTTTTACATAACACTACATTTGAAACTGTATAACTTTATCAATTCACTTTTGAATTTCTAAAACCTGAAAACACAATGGTCAAACTTCAAACCATGAGATAATGTGAAAAAGTTAAAAAACATTTTAAATCTTACAATACAGAATAATTATATATTTTGTCATACAATCCACTATCCATCAATAGATATCAGATAGATCTTTTATTTCATGTTAATTATTTCTACTTGAAATAATAGATCTATGAAATTTTAATTTTTGTAAAAAAAAAACTAAAAAGTTTATATAAAATGTAGTAGCGCTAACGCCGATTGGGTATTTAAATACCCATTCCAAATCTCAGACGTGGCAAAAGCTAGAGGTCCAAATTTTTTCCAGGCAACTTCTATGACCTCTATGACCATCCTTAGGAAATTTCATAATGTTTGTATGACGGGATCTATGAGCCGGCTTTAATGAGTTAATCAAGAAAAAAAAATTATTGTGAAAAAAAAAAGTTGAGTAAGTGAAGAAAAAAAATTTAAGAAAAAACAAAATTTACGGATCAAAATTTGAAATGTGTTTAGTTGAATTATTTAATTATCACAAGAACAAAAAAGTATTAATGTGTTAATGTGTACATAATACCTAACACAAAATTATAATACAAACATTTTATTACCTTTTTCCAACCTTTACTATCACGTTGTGCTGGTCCAATAACATTTAGACAATTTGCAAAACTACCCTATTTTGATTTATATTCATTTTTGTCTATATAATGGGAACTACCTCTAGCTAAATATTTATTTAATAAAAACTTTGTTTTTCATAAAAAATTACAGTGAAATGACTATCGAAATATGGGCCTATATAAAATGTCATTAAATTTCAACCCGACCTATCACTTACTATTATTTAGATTTATTTTTATTTGCCTTAATTTGTCTAATTATTACTTAAAATAGAGTTTTATTTATGGTGTTACAGGAAATCATTTTCATCTACAATATTTATATTTAGTCAGCAATTAAGCTATCTTAATTTTTATTTTGAGTTAAGGAAAAATGGCAAAAAACCTTATAATAAAATTTGTTTGTGTTGATTTTGTGATTTTATATATATATATATATATATATATATATATATATATTTTTTCTTTTTTTTTTGTAAAGTTTTGCTCACCTAAAATATCCTAAACTTAAAACTATCTACAACCTTAGTATAACTGAATAAGTAGTGTTACGCGATTATTTCAAAAATTAACTGTACTTACCCTCATCAATTTATTTATTATTGGTTTTTGTACAGTGTACTATTTACTGCCTAGTGTCTTTTTTATTTTATCACTTTCTCTCATTCTTTTCATTTTCAGAGCTTTTTTGAAATACGATCTGCATGTTACTAACAATTTTAGTATTCTGGGTTGTTTTTTTAATAATAAATAAAAAATTTAAAACAGCCGGAAAAATTTAAATTATATTTTTTTATTTATTTTCATACAAAAAATTTTGTTTGAAAATTCTTATGCACACATTCAAACTTCCTTTGTAATTAAAAATCCTCTAAAAGACATCAAAACAACCGGAAGAAATATTGGTTCGGCAGAATCATCTGTTCGTGCTTAGTTAAATACAGTACTGCAAGTGTATACTACAATATTTGCAATGGAGCATTTTTTTTACAAAATTAGTGATGGCTTGTAAATTGATTAAATATGAAAAGCCATTGCTATTGTCATGAACTAAACTTTTTTAAATAGAACACCTTCATTTATTTAAATTGTTACTAGATTATAATTTCAATAATTATTTGGTCACAAAGGGTACTGAACCACTTCGCAAAACCCATAAAGCATTTTTTTTTCTTCATCGGCAATCAAACCTGGGACTGTGTCACTTGGCGTTGTACAATATTTTATACATAGGTAATTATAATTATAATAATATATAGCTTTTTAGCATCCAAATGTAATCAGTGTTATAAATATAGCTAGTACAAATATAAATCGGATGTGCGTGGTAGCTAGTGCTTACTTTTATTATAATTTTAATTATAGTAAATAAAGAAATAGTAATAATAATATAGCTAACACTAACAAAAATTTAGTTATCCCTCTATATGATCCTATGCAATCAAGTTCAAAATACTGGAGATTATGAGAATACTTCGAGATGTTTGAGATGAAAATAAATATTAACAATAATTATTGTAGAGACTAATCGTCTGGTGTGTTTTAAATTGAATAAATTTAAATTGAAATTATCAATAATACACGCGAAGACATAGGGAAATTCACACTTTATGTCATTAAACCAAAAATTTGATTTTCATCAACGAACAAGGAACAATTTATTCAATTAATCGGATACCAAAATTAGAGATGACTGGATATGGTGTATTAGTTTACTTCATTGCATAAACCAATTACGACCTACTTATATTAGATCAAAGAGACAAAATGTGTGCTGCAAAAATGATCAGGTGAGCAATTAAGCCTTTTAAAGTGAATAGTTGAATGTTTCACAATGTCTAAAAAGAGAATAATAAATATTTAAAATTATATTTTGTGATTACAATTTAAAATAAAACGAATCGCAGAAGGTAAGCGTGGAATATCAAACCAATACCAAAACTATAAAAAAACAAAGTATCATTTTCGAAATATTATACCGCTATGAGTTTGGACCACTATAAATTTTTTCTTGGTCCACTTTTGTACTAAATCTATACTTCTGACTTGCCAGAAAGTGGTCATCTAGTAATCTCCACATTCGCAGATGACACTGCAATCTTAAGCTCTCACACAAACCCTCAGGTTGCATCCAGAAATTTACAAGAACACGTGCATAAAATTGAAAACTGGTTAAAGAAGTGGAAAATGAAAATAAATGAAAGCAAATGTATCCATGTAACATTTACAATCAAAAAAAGATCATATCCACAGATAAACATAAATGGAATACCTGCACAGCAGGCAACTGACGTTAAATATCTCGGGGAGTACATCTTGATAGAAGGCTGACTTGGAAAAAATATATTTGAAGTAAAACAGATCAACTCAAAATAAAGTTAAACACTTTATACTGGTTCTGATATCTCGGAGTATATCTTGATAGAAGGCTGACTTGGAAAAAATATATTTCAAGTAAAACAGATCAACACAAAATAAAGTTAAACACTTTATACTGGTTAATTGGTAAACATTCAAAACTAAAATTGGACTATAAATTACTGATATATAATTCCTTGGTAAAACCCATCTAGTCATATGGGTGTCAACTATGGAGAAGTACTTCGAACTCAAATATGGAGATAATACAAAGAATGCAATCAAAAGTTATAACAAATGACCCTTGGTATGTTAAAAATAGAAACTTGAACAAAAACTTAAACATATCAACAGTAAAAGAAGGACTTGAAAAGGTCACAAACAATTATGCGACCAGACTGTCGTGTCCTACTGAACATCCCAACTATCAGCAGACTAAAAAAGAAGACTTTAGCTGTCTAACAACAAAATACTTTGTCTTATCTTTAAAGTAAGACAATCCGTACACCAAACTTTATTTTAATACATCCCTTAAGAATTCTATTTTTTTTTATCTTTTAAAACTTATTGTAATTTTCAAATACAAAGGAAGATTCAATAAATTCATAGAAAAAAAAAATATTTTACCTGTCTGTGAGGGATCGCATAAACAAATTGAATTCATATTTCTAAAGTCACTGATTATCAAAATATATTTCTAATCAATAATAGTTCGTAAAAATAAAAAATATTTGGTTGGCTTGGCAGAACACTGATAATATCAGTAGAAAATTACTTTAACTTATCTCTGTCCCTTCCGTGGCCTAATCGGTTGGAGCACAGAAATGAAATGTTTCAAATACGATGCGGTAGTCACGGGTTCGATTCCCGTGGGGGGGGGGGCATTAAATATAACTCAGAAAAAAAAAATAGCAAAATTTAAATATAAAATTTATAATCAATAAAAAAAAAAATAATAATTAATACTTTAGGTATAACTAGAAATATTACCCATATCAATATCTGTATCAACACAATACAACGCAATAAAAATAACACAATAAATAAATATTGGACAAACTCTAATAATAATTACACAATTGTCAACAGCTGACAAAAATATGTGAAATATCGCAAAGATGGCTAGAACCGCAGCGACAACTTGCAGAAAATATAATGCCGTTCTATCACGTAGGCGCTGATAGAGTTAACAAAATTTGTCTTATTCAATAGGCCAATCCCCTATTTAGACAGTATAAATAGATTAAAAATTAAATTAAGCATTGCCTCGAAAATTTAGCAGCTAGAAATCGAGTACAATCAAAATATTCAATGGAAGCCCTATTTTCACAAGAGGAGTAAGGACAAACAAAAAAAAAAAACTTTTTTTTTTAACCTTTAACCCTTAGAAGACCAGAAGTATCCATCGGACACATTTTGAATTTTAAAGAGATATATTTATATTATTTCTGATGATATATTTTAAAAATATTAGCCACCTAATTGTATGCAATTAGTTCAATAAATTAGTTGACAAAAAATAATGATAAATTATTTTTGAAACGGTAGAATTATTGTAATTGAATTTTATAACGTAAGAGTTCGCAATGTGTACATCAGACACATGAATAAAATTTCAACAAATAAATAAAAATATTTTTAAAAGGGTATTCCCTATTCTAGTGTTATGTCAAACATCTTTTATTCATCTTCAATAATTTTTTGATTCATTTTCAATAATTGATATCATTTTCAAAATATTGATAAACAGGTTGAAATCAGAAAACAGCTTATTTGAAGTTTTGAATTTATAAATTAGTAATTTGGAGTTTTTTTAGAATAACTTCGACGACTTTACACTTTTATAAAATCTAATAAATAATTTCAAAAGGACTTACTGAAAATGAAATTAGTCGAGCTTTTCTGGATAGTGACGAAAGTGAAAATGAAGAAAATAATCCATATGGTGATGATGAGGAGGGAGAAAAAAATGCTGCATTTGATAAGTCATCAGAAAGCGAAGAAAAAATAATTGGAACAGATTCGAAAGAGGAAGATGACCAGATAGGTGATGCTTCCGCAGAAGATGAACTTTTCGACGAAATTTCTAAATTATTAGAAACAGAATGGGAAAAATCTCGATAAGTTAGAAGTACAAGCATATATGGGACTTTTATTGTCATGTGGAACAAACAAACAGAGTAAAGTCAACATTCTAGATTTTTGGGATCCATTTTTTGGAAATCCAATTTATCGAGCAGCAATGAATAAAACTCGCTTCAAACTGATTCAGAGATTTGTCAGATTTGATGATCGAACCACCAGATCCGAACGTAGAACCAATCATAAATTGACTCCAATACGAGACCTTTGGGAAATTTTCAATAAAAATTTGAAGAAAACATACATACCTGGAGAAAATTTAACTATCGATGAGCAGCTTGATCCTTTTCGAGGTCCTGTAGCGTTCAAGCAGTACATACCGATTAAACCTGATAAGTACGGCATGAAAATGTGTTGGATATATGGACAATGGCACTAGTTATCCACTTTATCGTATACCATATTTAGGAAAAGAGGGTTCAACTAGAGGTGCGAACATAGCTCAGAATATTGTGGAAAAATTGTGTGACCTGTACTTCTATACAAATAGGAACGTAACACTTGATTTTTTTTTTACTAGTTTGCCATTAGCGGAGTCTTTATTGTCAAACGGTTTAACTTCTATTGGCACATTACGCAAAAATAAAAAATATATTCCGAAAAACTTCCTTCCTAATAAAAACAGACCTGCGCAGACTAATATTTTCGTATTTCGAAGGAATGCCACTTTGGTTTCATATGTTCCAAAACCAAATCGTGCAGTAATTTTACTTTTCACTAAACATAAAAATGATACTGTAGAAAGAAGTAATAAATCAGAAATAAATTTGTTTTATAACAAAACAAAAGGTGGTTTGGTGATACACTGGATCAGATGGCCCATAACTATATAGTACGTAGGAAAACAAATAGATAACCTTTGGCATATTTACAATATTTGATTGATGTCGAAAACATTTTTTGAGCTCAGTTGCTAGAAGTTTGGTAACACCTCAAATTAGGCGAAGAAGTATGAGCAGCATATGTGCCGAGCAGCAAAAATAACTATTAACCCTATTTCAAGATAAGTATTAGTTGTAGATTGCAGTATTACCGATTTGGAACCTCCTCGAAAGAAGAAAAGATGTAATTTTTGTCCACCAAATATATCCAGAACAAGCAAATTTGTGAGAACTGCTGTTTACCAGTTTGCATGGAACATTCGAAGAAAACAATATTATGTGCTCAATGTATAAAAAAATGATTTACTTTTAAAAGATGTACATATAAATAAAGCTTTTTCTTACTATTTTTCATATATGTGTCCGTTGGACACAACCAGTCTTTTACGTTTTTTTTTTTTCTGGTCGTCTAACGGTTAAGTTAGGAGGTGAAATTTTGTAACATAGTACTGCACGTGGTAGTAAATTTTGCACCATTTTTTTTTTTAATATTTTAGAAGGAATATAATATTTTTTATAAATTTTTTTTTCACGTAAAGCTGGCTAAATTAATTCTAAATGTTAAATTAAAAAAAAAAAAGAATTTAGTAGTGAGGGTTTTTTAAAAAATTGCCACTTTATTTCACAAGCCTTTTCTAAATTCAAAAAATAGTGATAGTTCTTATATTTGCATAATAAAATAAAAAAAAGTTAAACAACAAATAAAATGGTATTTTTTCACAGCTTAATATACATATTCAAAAATAAATAGAACATTTCAAAAAGTTTTATATTTTAGAAAATAACAACCAGTCTTTTCATGTAATAATTTCATTCGTCAAAATCAGTATTTGTACAGTTTATACACATACGCCTGCTACAACCCATACACATTGGTTTTTGACAAATTAAACATCTGCGTGGTGTTTTTAGTTTTAATCTGTTTGGACAAATATAACACAATTTGTTTGATGTGGAAATAGAAGGCAGCTGCATTACAGGTGGTGGGAGACAATCTGAACCCAATATTCTTCGAATAATATCAGTTTATCAAATATATCAGTTATTTTTTTAAATATTTCTAAAATAGCCGCTAATGCATCAATTATTAATCTCTGCGGTCTATCAAAAGTGTTATCAAGTCGTAAACAAGAAAGTTCTGCAAAAGCTCTGCAAATGTCTCTCTCTGTTCCGCTGTTACAAATATTAATTTTGTAAACTCTCGGTTTGACTTGAAAACTGATGTATAAATTATAATATTCCTAAAAATGCTCTAAATTCGATTTTATCTAAAGGTTTTGTTTCTACTTTTACTGTTGATTCAAATTTCAGTTTTCATTTTGTATTGGTATGTTCGATGATTTTATCTTCAATAGAATCATCAAAAATTTGGAGCCAATATTTATTAATTTTATTTTCTGTTTCATCGTTACTAGCTGCAGTTACTGAAGTTTGTAATATTACAATATTATGCAGTGGAGTTCTAAAATGGAGACTAAATATCTGTGGTTCATTTGCTGCCCACTTAAAACGGTTTTTTCCATAAAAACAATTCGTTTCAGCTTCGCGTTCGCCAATGTGTTCAATATTTTCATTTCCTTCACTTGCGGTTTTCCGTTTCGGATATTTCCGAATTATTATCGCTATGATTTTCAAGGCAAACATTTGGATCAACAACTTCATCATTAACTTCGCTTATATCACAATTATTTTCTTCGTCAGAAATTTTATCATTATTTTTTGAAATGTGTCTTATTCTAGATTCGTTCATTTTGTTTGATCGTGCAATTTTCTCAATAATCGGAAAATTATAGAAAAAGGGTTAAAAAGTTGTATAAAATTTCAAAATGGATGAATTTAAAATATTTTTTTTCTTAAAATTTTAATATAGATGTGTAGTAAAAATTTTTCTATTAAAAACTAACATTAAACTGGAGGTGTAGTAAAATATCTATTAACTGCTCACGTTAACTTAGACGTGGTAGTAAAAAATTTTCTAAGAAAAAATCCCACAATTAATGACGAGTGGTAGTTTTTACACCTCTTACCAAAATTTCTCTTCACGTGCTTTACTTACAACATGACAAATAATACTGTGGATAAAAGTATAATATAACTAGAGGGTACTGAGAATATCACCTTGTGACAGAGCAATGGACAGAAATTATAAAGAAAAAAAAAAGAGAGTGTTAAATTTACCACCACGTCATAAGTTAAAGGTTAGCAAGAATTGATTTGTGTATTTCTTCAGTTTTCAAAAATTTATTGAGTTCTTTAGATTATAAATTTTGGTGCAACAAAAATTTTGTATCAAGTTGAAAATGATAATTAATATAAATTGAAAAATCAAGATGATAAATTGCAAACTTATATTTGACATAAATGATTCCTGCAGATAGTTAATTTCGAAGGTGGTGACAACGGGAGTTTGAAATAGCTGTTATATCATAATATAAATATATTTTGAGCTCACAATCATCTCTAGTATAATATAATACATTGAGCCGGAGTTCTATATCGCTGTTATATACTAATACAATTATATTGGCACACAGTTATCTCTAGTATAATAATACATTGAGGCCAGATAACAACTGATCTATAGTTATCCGATACTGATATTGAAAATTACTGATATTGTGTTAACGTAAAATATATAATATTAAAAATTTAAAAGAATAATTTATTTTTTTCCCTATTTTGGAAGTTTTTTTAGAATTTTTTTGTTTAATTTTTAAATTTTTTTTTATTAAATTGAATTTGCGTTAAAAGATATGTTTTAAAATAATTGAGTATAACGAATAACACTATGGATGAGGATCTATTTTCAAATATTGGTTCAATTAAGTAAATTTATTTTAAAGATTAATTGTATTCTAGTTTTTTTCCTTTTTTTTAATTTCTTTGTAACTTTTTTTTAACTACAAAAAAATTTAATTTATTTATATACATACATATGTAGCTATCTACATACTATTTGTTATTTTGGTATAATCAATTAAAAAATGTTTGTATTTAATTGTATAGTGGTGCACTATACTTTGTGATGTGGTTATGTATTCACATTTGAAGGTGATTTTAAATTTATTAAACTTTTTTTTTTAAAAATTGATTGAAATTTTTTCTAGAAAATTGCGTTTGGGATTGTTGTTAATAGGAATGAGGTGAATTTGATTTTTATCAAGTATATGTTGACGTTATCATGACCATTATAGCTGATGTGTCTATAAGTCAATAATGGATCATTAGGACAATAATGAATTCAATCTAGCTCAGGCTTACCCCATTTTATTTTTAATCACATCCTTATTCAATAAAAAAATATTATGAATTTCAAATTTTTGACAGTTGTTTAATTAACCATTTTCAAAGGTTGTACTATATATAGTACAATAAAATATGTGACAATCTTTAAGTTATAGTTACTAAGCCATTTGTTATTTTTTTTGGAAAAATTTTGCGTTAAAATAAATTTAAAAATATACAAAATGAAGTTATGAGGAGTAAAACTTCAGATTAATGTAATTTTTTTGACTTAGTATGATTTTTAAAGTTCGTATAAAAGTGGCGGTGTTTTTTAAAAACAATGAAAAAAAAATTAATTATAGCATTATTATTTTGCAACATTCACATATTCATAATATTATCGTTTTGTATATATGTTTGTTTTTATATTATGATAACATGAAGCACGTACATATACTTATGCATTTATTGTAAGCGATAATATTATGAATTTGTTATTTAACATGATTATTAGATTTGTAGTAAAGAAAAAAAAAATACTAAAATTTATGCAAGTGGTCTTTTTCGTTTTTGTATAACATTAAAAATATATTTTTTATCTATATCTTTAATATGGTATCTGACTTATAATTTTGCAATTTAAAACTATTCTTGTTAAATTTATTGTTTATAGTATGTATTAAGGTTTTTGACAATAATTAGAGGGTCATGGAACAGTAAAATGCAGCGTTATTCACCTATTTGGTTTAGAAGAAGAGGAGTCCCAAGCTCAAGCTTTGTTTGCGACACTATTGCTCACAAAAGACTTAAATATTTCCAGGAATGCAAGCCTAATTCTGAAATTGACATTAAAGCAATAATAACATGCATGACCTGCAATTTTCAGATAATGTACAGATGAAGTAGAATCTGAAAAGCTCATCTATACATAGAAATTGACAGAATCGATACTGTACATTATGGTTACAATTGCAAGGTTATTATATAGTTTTTAATTTGTTTTGTTAACTTTCATGGATTTTCAAAGTTGAAAGAAAGTTTATTAATCCTTTAATCATAATTATGGCTTAATACCATTCATTACTGTTTCCCAATTATAATGAACGAATTTTAAAATTTATCATATAGAAAAAATTAGATAAAATTGAATATTCTAGGAAGTATCCTGGTATGCAACATTGTCAGTTAGTTTGTTAGTTAGTTATCCCTGTCAGAATTTTAATTTTTAGAGCAGTGGATTTTGTTGCTCTTGACATTGCTGTTTAGAGCTGATCATGGGTGACGGTAGGTTCAGGTAGAAAAGTTTGACCTTGTGATTTATTGATTGATACTGCATATGCAAGACTTACTGAAAGTTGATGTCTAATAAAGTCTTATAAAAAAAGTTTCATTCTATCTGATATATTTTTTTTTTTATTTTATAAAGATTAACTTAAAACTTTGAACAATTTTTTTTTTTTTTTGCAGTTTGCTATTAATATTACTATTCTATACATTGTTTTTAGATAATTTAAACATACCAAATTCAAATGTTCATTTGAAAATTATGAACAGCAAAATTCATTTGTTTTTGGCTGACCGGAGATCTACCAGGGGGTTTTCTAGTTTGCATATACATATAATCATCAAATCAGCGGATATTTGATTCCTTTTTATTAAAATTAACTATTATACAATCTGTAAAATAAATTTGAACAATAGAATTTTAATATAGGTTCGATAAACATAATAAATATATCACATCATTTCAGTTATCTATTTTTTGTATTGGTGAATATATACGTTTCTTTAAAATGTGTTAATCTGTAGCATTATATAAATTCCTATAAATTTCGTGTATTTGAAAAGGAAATACTTATATTTAATAAATTTTCCTTTAAAACTCAAACGGCCTACATCATCATTGATTGGTTGAATGAAAAAAAAAAAAAAAACGAAGCACACGAAAAACCACGAAAAGTGTGCCTTCAAAATCGCCTTCTGTATTATAATATAGATTTAGTTTTCTTGTATGGATTTAAAACTTGGATATGTTTTTCAATAAATGAGTTATTTGAAAGACGGGGGTACAAAAATTAGTACCTTTTAGTTTTTTTTATTTCTTATAATTGGTTTTTTGCGGTAATATTTTGGAAAAGCTGCAAATTTAAACTTTTGTGTTCCTGTCACTGCTTTTTGCTTTAATTCACCGAGGTGGAAAGTTTCACAGACATTATTAGGAGATCATATGTTATAATAGAGTTAGTTGTTAACATTTCAACTCAAAACAATTCAATTTATATTCACCAAAAATGAGAGAAAATTCATCATCACACCATGACGTCACCTACACCAGTACACCATCCTATTTATACAATTTTCAAGATAGTGCATGGCATTGGTAGCATATGAGTTTTATTTTCATCATTAAATGTATTGTTATCTCTCTCTCTCTTATATATAACTAACTCTTTCACAAATTAAATTCTTATTACTATCTATTTCTTACAATTTTGAAAATCGACTAGAAAAATGGTAACCAATACATTGACAATAATTATAAAATTTTATTCCAGTCCATCTTTTTATTAATGGATATTCTTTGAGTTTAGACAATGCAATGTGTATCGTAGTAAGTTGTAAACAAAATTATTATTGTTTTTTTTTTTATACCTATTCATTGTTTTTTGTTTTGCCAATGTGTGAATTAAATTCCAATAAATTTTCAATAAATTCCAAAAGTTTTTTATTTTGCGTAATGCAACATTATTATTAATTATTATTTGTATATACCTACATATATGTAATTAAAACAAATTTAAATTTCTTCGGCTTGTTTAAATTTTCCAAATAAAAATACTCGAAAAAAATTTTAATAAAAAATGACCGTACCGTCTTTAAATTAAGCACAAACGGTAATTCTACCTAAGTTAAGGTCAACATTAAAAAAAAAACCAAAAAAAAAAATATTATTTATCTAAATGCAACAGTGTGTATGTGTTCTTATATAAGTCACATAAATTAACAAAATAAATTAAATTTGATAAATAAAGATAAAATAAATCAATGTTAGAATAAAAAAAAAATAATTATTTTATAAGTTTTTTACGTCAAAAAAGTTGGGTGTACTATAAAAAGTACAACCATTAAAAATGTGTACAAAATATATTTCTTCGTTTTCAGAATATATCAAAGCACTTAAATCAAAACAAAAAAAAAATTATGGAAAAAATCAGTTTGAAGGCCTTAAGGAAGCATTTGAAACTCTTCTGAAAGAATATAGTTACGAAAATAATGATTCTAAAGAAATTTTTGTAAATATTGTTCCACCAGATTTAGATTTTTAACAGCTTATGAAGAAATAGATGAACAATGAAAATATTTTTTAAAACAAAGAGATATTCTTGGTACTGCTGAGTTAGATTTTCAAGAAGAAAATAAAAACTATATAGAAAGTTTATTTAATAGAGCTGGACCAAGTTCAATTCCCTGTACAAATATGAAGCTAGAGCGTCTACTTACGATCAATATTTGGCTGGTAATTTTAGTAACTGTTTATCAATTAAATTGTATTTACATTATTGGCAGATAATATAAAAACTCATTTCATCTCATCTCATCTCATTAATCACAAAATGTATTAAGTAAAACTACTTAATACATAGTTCATAGTTTTTTACAATTTTCTAAAAATACCACAGTTAAGTCAGCATAAGCCATCGAAGCCTTTACACAGATTGAAGAGGAAGCAGGTAAAGCGGGTCTTCTCATAAATGAGAGCAAAACAAAATATATGCTGTCGACAAATAAAATGTCCTCACAACATCATATAGGACACAACATCACTGTCGGCTCATATAATTTTGAGGTAGTTCAGGAGTTTATCTACCTTGGAACCAACATCAACTCCATCAATAACATCGATGTTGAAGTAAGGCGAAGAATTACCCTTGCAAACCGTTGCTACTTCGGTTTGTCGAAACAACTGGGTTCAAAGCTCCTATCCCAAAATACCAAGGCACAATTATACAAAACGCTCATCCTTCCGGTGCTGCTATATGGTTCTGAATCGTGGACATTACCAAAAGCAAGCGAGCATGCACTTGGTATCTTTGAGAGAAAAATTCTTCGTCGCATTTATGGTTCTGTGTCTAACGAAGGGGTTTGGATAAGAAGATACAATGCCGAACTATACCAGCTGTACAACGACATGGACCTAGCTAAAAAAGTCAGAATAAGACGGCTTCATTGGCTAGGCCATGTAGAGCGTATGGATGAAAATGCTCCGGCTAGGAAACTCTTCGAATCCAAACCCCAGGGAACGCGTCGTCGAGGGAGGCCACACCTTCGTTGGAGAGATGAAGTATCGGCAGATGTGAAAAAACTACAAATCACCAACTGGAGAGATTCCGCTCGTGACCGAAATCAGTGGAGGACAATTTTGCGCCAGGCGCAGGACCTTCAAGGTCTGTAGCGCCCAACAAGTAAGTAAGTAAGTCAGCATAATGTTTTTTTGATAATTTCTTTACGACGTATGCCTTAATGAAAAATTTAAAGGAAATGAAATTTAATGTCACAGCTACTGTTCGAGAAAACCGACTTCAAGTTTATTCTTTCAAAAAAAAAAATAAATCTTTTAAAACCAAACCTCGTGGAACATTTGATTATAGGTAATAGTGAAAGTTATTAAATTTTTCAATCTTTATTCATCATTTAAATTGCAGATATGATTCAACAAATGATTTATTAGCTGTGCAATGGATGGACAATAGTGTTTGCAGAAACATAACCAATATTGATCATATAAGACCAATCAATTATTTCAAGCGCTGCTATAAACAAGCTCATCAAAAAACTCCAGTGGAAACACTCTTGTAGCAGTAAAACATTCTTAAAACATTTCAAAACATCGCATTTAAAACACTCTTGTAGCAGTATTAGTGTTAATTTGAGTGCTCCGAAGTTGCTGCGAAAGGTTATAAATACGTTATAGCACTAAAATGGAGAATCCTATAAAGCACCGGAGCAAGTGCTGTAATATTGTTATAGCATTAGTATACATGTATTAGTGTATATGTTTTTATTTTGAAATGATATTCAATTGAAATAATTTATGTTATGTGAGAGTGAGAAAGGTATTATTTTTTATTTTCAAATACTAATTTTATGGAGTTATTTTATATTTATTTCCTGAGAAAGGGAGATAGATATTAGTTAATAAAATAAACAATGTCTTACTAATAAATAATATTTTTCGGTCAAAAATAATTGTATTAATATTTATAATTATTGTGACCAAAATACAAAATTTGGCTGGGAATGAAAATTTCATTGACATTTATTATAAAAATAATTTGAAAAAATATAATGCCCTTCAAAAATAACCAATTTTTAAATAAATAAAAGAAAACATATTTTTAAATTGCATCTTTAAATATTCAATAATGCATAACATCAAATTTTATGTTTAAATAATTATTCTTTTAAGTAAAAATGATATTTTTGCGGAAATAATGCAAAATAAAACTTTTCAGTTTTTGTTTATTTAAAAAAAATTTACAATGTTTGTAGAAAATAATGGCCGTCGCAAAATATTTATCTAAAAGTTACAGTAAGTTTGTTAGTATTATTATAGGAATACAGTAAAATAATAACACCACTACTGCTATTCCAGCAATTCTATTCTTATAACAACACTTTAACTCTTAATATAGGATTACGCACTTTTAGATTTATAAAAACATTGCTATATCACTTGCGGCAAATCCCATTATAACAACTCCCGCAATTGCTATAAGAACATTCTTATAGCAATATTAATCACATTATTCCCATAAAAACATCATTATAACACTTTTAGTGCTTATCGGGAGTCATATGGAGGTCTTGTAGCACTAATTTTGTTTTTATAACATTAAAATGTTACGTGGGACACACGTATGTACTGCTTATAATGCGCATATGGGAGGCGTAGATAACGTGGACCAAAATAAAAATGCGTACAGTATTTTGATAAATGGAAAGAAATGATGGTGGGTTATTTTTACTTACATCATTGATCTTGCAAAGGTTAAAGCGTGGAAACTTTATTTGCTTTCGAACAAAAATTGGTGATATAATAGCCAACTTAATTTCCCACTATTGTGCTAAAAATGTTGCAAGAAACAAAAGAAAGATGATATGCGAAATAAAGGAATCCATCATCTCGAGTAGAAAATAAATCATCATGTTCCAATCAATTTCTAATCTCAACTCCATTGTGTGGTATGTCATAACAGAAACATGTGGGTATAGTTGCAAAATTTGTCTAAAAACATTGTGTATAAAAACAAACTGCTTTCAAAGTTAACATAACTAATTTAATTATAATACAAAAAAATAATGTAAGAATAATGCTTTTAATTTTTAAAATTTTAATTTTTTTTTTTACTTCTCACCACGGTTGTACTATATAAAGTACACACTAGATCTCAGGATCTAGGAACAACAGCCCCACGAAATTTTATATTTGAGTACCTGGAACTAAAAATATATAAAATGTTGAAAAATTATTAAATTCTGACAACGGATTCTGGTAGCCGTTCATAATTGGTATAATTGTAAAATCATTGTACATTGTAATAAAATTTAAAGACAGTCCGCAACACGATCTAAGATTCTTGGCTTCTTAACAAAATATCTAACACATTGATTCAATTGATTCAAAAGCAAAAAATTCCGAAAATTACAACTATCACTAATACAGTTTTTTTTTTTTTTTTTTTTCTTTATTAATTCAAAAGTAAAAGTAATTGAGATTACAAATAAAAATTTAAATGTCGATCTTAGCCATAGGCCGTATGATCTTCAAAATATTTTTGAATAATAAATAATTAAAACTAAAATTAGCAATAAAAAAAAATAAAAAAAATATATACGTAAGATAAAAAGAAATACCTTTCCATTCGTACCAAAATTGAAAAAATTTAAATTTTAAGCTTACAGTTAAAATCTTAAGTTTTATCATACACATTAGTTTTTTAATTTAGACTATTAAAATTAACTTATTAAATATATGAAAGATGAGAAAGGAAAAAAAACTAATATGTACAAAGAAAAATTTAAAAGAAAAATATGATAAAATGAATCATTAACATTAACTTATAATTAAACTCAAGTATAGAAATTCAAAAATCTTAAAATTAAAAATTCATAAACTCATAAGTAAATTAAATTAAATTTGGCTCAAAATATACTTCTTTATTTCCATTTTAAAAACATATACGTTGTATTCATATGATTTTGTTATTCAGCAAATATATTATGCATATGTGAGAACTTATTAAAATAATAAACAAAAGCAAACAAATCAGTTATTATAATTTACATTATGTACTTGCAAATGAATCTATGTACATATGCCAAAAAAAAAACAAAAAAACAAATTCATCTCAAATAAAAAATATAAAAAAGCAAAAACAAAAAATATCAATTGAATTGTTCATATGACTAGCAAATTTATTTTTATATAGTAGAGTTAGAGTACCTATCTATAATATAACTATAATTGACAAGCATTTAAGGACCTGCGCAGTAGACACCTTTTCATTTTAACTTTCTTTTCCATAATGAACTCTTAATGTATAATAAGTAAGTTGTAAATAAAACAATAATGCGCACACAGTGGAAATTTTTTTAATCATATGGTTTTATTATTCGCCAAATACATTAAGAAACAGGTAGAAACGAAACAGAAAATAAGAAGTAAGGTATTTATGTTTTTTAACGAAAACATACTAATTCCAAAGCTATTCATTAAAACATGAGTGTTTTCTGCTTTGTAATGAGAAGTCTATGTCAGTACGTAAATTACTGTTTTTTTAAAAACTTTAATAATTATAATTACTCAATAGGGGCCCCTAGTTCATTATATATTTTTAAACAGTTATAAAGACAATTGTTTTTCTGGTTATTTGTTTTGAAAAGACTTAAATAAAAATTTGATTTATTCCTAGTGTTGTGGTGGTGGATATCTACCATTCTATTCACTATGAAATTATGCTTTATATAATTGTTGACTATTTTAAATGCAATCATTTACAATTTTTTTTTGCATATGGTTTTAAAACTTAAATATTGTTCATTGTACAATTGTTCGCTAGGAAACAAGAAGACAGGGTACCTAAAAATTATTTTAATTGCTTTTTTGTGAAGAACATTTAAGCGGATTAGTGTAGTTTGAGGTGCCCTGCTCCATATTGGATTAAGATACACTATATATTTGACAAAACATAAGAACAATAAACCGAATATAACATGCTGGCAGAAAAACATTGAGGGTGTATTGATAAGACTTACTATTAAAAATTTTATTATTTATTTTTACATAATATAAAAATTTGTTAATTTAATCATCATTGTCCTGCAACCCCATCCGTGGGGCATAGGGCGGAAGTAAATTCTTTCCAACGGCTCCTATCTGCGGCTAACCTCTTCAATTGTGGCCACGTTCTTTGCTGGGTACTTGCTTCGGCTAAGACAGTTGTTCTCCACGTTTTTCTCGGCCTTCCGACACGACGTGTACCCTGAGGATTCCATTCGAAACATTGTTTCGCGATGTTGTTGTCAGATTTCCTCAAAGTATGCCCGATCCAACGCCATTTCCTCTGTCGGATTTCCACGTCTATTTGTGTTTGTTTCGTTTTTTGCCAGAGCGTTCTGTTGGAAATGGTTTGTGGCCAACGAATGTTTAGGATGCGCCGGAGACATCTGTTGATGTACGCTTGGAGTTTCCTGGTGATGTTTACAGAAACTTTCCATGTTTCGCAAGCGTACAGGAGAACAGATTTTACACTGGCGTTGAAAATTCTTATTTTTGTGCGCAGAGATAGGTTGCTTGCCTGCCATATTTTTGAAAGCATCCCGAAAGCAGTACGGGCTTTACTGATGCGGGCTTCAATATCCAAATCGGCGCCTCCATCTGATGACACGATGCTGCCCAAGTAATTGAACGTAGTCACCTCTTCGATTCGAATTTCTTGATAGAGGATCGGATGTTGTGATGTGTGAGTTGTGCGCATGATTTTAGTTTTAGCTGAATTGACTTTTAGGCTCGCACTTTTTCCAGTGTCATACAGCTTTTGGCACATATCGTTCAAACCTCCATTCGTATGTGACAATAAACACACATCGTCGCCGTAATCTAAGTGGCTGATACGTTCGAAAGGACGCCACTGGATACCGTTGCTCTCGTTTACACCCACAGTAGTAGTCATTATGTCATCCATTACTACTAAAAACAATATGGGTGATAAAATACAGCCCTGCCTTACTCCCTGACACACCTCGAAGCAATTTGTTAATTTAATAAAATGATAAAATCACTTTTGTTGATTGAATAAAATTGATTTTTTTTTTTTTTAAAGAAAACATTTTAAATAATAAGATCACACGTTTTGAATTTCAATTATAGATTTACAAAAGAATTAATAGAAAAATATTCTAATAAACTTTATAATATTAAAATGTGATATTTTTTCCCAGCTAAAAAAAAAAAATAATAATATAAAATACAGAAAATTAATTTTATAGATTCTAATTTTAATCAATAGGATATTTATATGCTACTCATATTAATCAATCAATATAATATAAATTAGGATGATTTCAAGGGAAAAATAAATAGATATCTAATCAAGAGTAGTTGCATGATAATATAAATTTTGAATTTTCTTTGGAAAATTACAATTTTTTTCATAATATGAATATGGATGCTATCAAATTTTTTCCAATCAAAAGGTTTTTTAGGTTTAATTTTTTTTTTTTTTTATTTTACTTAGTATTTTGAAGTACCTAAATTCAAAATCTTGATTCTCTAATAAACCTTAAACATTTTATATTCTTCGAAGATTATAGTGACTCAATTGAAAAGTTTCTTATTCTCTGTCTCCTCTTGAAAAACTCCGTTATTTTTGATATTCTTTAAGTTTAGTTTGTTTGTTCTTTTAAAAATATAAATATTTTAACCCTGTACCGCATTATAAATTTTTATATGGATTTTCAATAATTTCTAAATAAAATTTTTGTTTTTCACTCTTTTCATGCTAATTAAATAATTTGTATAAAAATAGAAATGCTATCGATTTGATTCAAATTTGTAATACATTTAAGGGACTCATGATAACGACACCGCACAATCTGATTGTATAATTGAAATGGAAAAGTATACTAAAATATTTTTCTGTCATGAAAATTAGTTTAAGACGTCGGTTATAGCGATCATTAAAATGAATGCGAAAGATTTTTGTTTTTGATTTTTAAAACCGCACTGTAGACACAAAATTTTAGTAAAACGTTATTGGAACCGATTCACAACAATTAAAATTATAAAATAGCATTTCTATTAAATTTTTAACTTAAAATGTTAAACTTTTGAACAGAAATTATTTGTTAAAACATTTAGATTTTTAGATTTTTAATTTAAATTTAATAATAAAATATACATTTACTAAATAAAAATAATAATAAGAATAAATATAGGATCATTCGGGTATTCATTGGAATATGTGATGAATGAAACTGCAAGCAAAAATACAGGCATAAAAATATAAAATATTGTTGGGTACATTAAAGTAGAAAAATAAAGCTAAATATGGAAAAAACTAAAATAGCTTAAAATTAAAATAAATATAATGAAAAAATAAAATTTAATAAAATTTAAAGCAAAATTTAAATAATAAACGTGAGTAAGTTGAATTAAATACAAAATTATACAAGAATAAAAAATAAAGAAATAACTAGAATTTTGAAAGAAAATTAAAAAAATTATTAGTTAGAAAAAAAACCAAATTGAAGTTAAAATTATATCGTATTAAAAACAGATTCAATTTGAAGGTGAGCCAGTTCAAAAAGCCAAAATCGAAGATTTTTGTAAAATGAAACAGGTTTATCTGTCCGATCTTAAAGGATAAGGTAACATATTAAAATTTTTTGGAGCTATAATAATGACAATGGCAAAAATGAGAGGTACGGGCTCTTGGAACATTTACAAGCAACGTTCCCTCTAAGCTGCGCAAGTGCGCAATTGCGCACGGATTTTTTTTTAATTGCGCATTAAAGATTCGCTTGTAAATATTTGTTATTTAAAAATAAATCCAAAAAAAACTTTTTTTAATAAAAAATTCAAAAATTCAAATAAATACTTCCTTAGTAGGCTGTGCAAATTGTTGTGAATTTAAATAGTATAGCCAAATTAATCAGCAAGAACGCAGCAAGATCGAGAAAATTGTACAGAAACCATTTCTAGAACAAAAGCTGGTAAATATAACATCAAAATTTTAATAAATAATGTTGTTCTTACCATTAAAATGAATTTTTCAATGCACTCATTCCAAGAAATAAACAATCATTTTGCAAAATATCTAGAGATTTCAAAAAATTGTAAGAGTAAACATTATGCTTTGACTTTATAAACCACGTTATCCAACAAGAAATATTAAATGAACTAAGAATGGTACAATTCTATTGCTTAATAGTGAACGCACGTACTGATATTTCCGTTTACAAAATGTTAGTTACCTGTATAAAATACCGCTTTAATGTGAATTACAAAACTGTTTTTGCTGGTATAAATACAATTAAATGCATGTGACGGAAAACGAATAAAATGTTTTTATAAAACTATTAATCTGAATATGTTAAAGATGCTAAAGATGCTGTAATGTTAACACCTGATGGAGCTGCAGTAATGCTGGGAACCTATAACGAATTTACAGCACTATTAACACAAGAAAATGGTGACTTAACAGTTCACCATTGTGTGGCACATAGACAGAATTTGGGAATCGATGATGCCTGGAAGGGTATACCTCTTATTTCCCTAGTAGAAACATTATTGCGTACAATATATACCATGTTCCATCGTTCATCTGTTAAAAAACATAATTTTGAAGAAATGGCAGGTTTAATGGATTTTGAAGTTTTGATGTTCCGGCCTCTTAATAAAATAGGCTGGCTTTCTCGTCATTTTGCAATTATTCCGTTTATTCGGAATTATGATGTCTTAACAGAATATTGCAAACAAAATATTGATAGTTCCAATTCAGTTGATCCAATCGCAAGATATTGCTTAACAGCTTTAGAAAATAATGTAAATCGTATAACATTGATTGTATTAAGTGATGTCTTGACCGAATTAACAAAATTATCAAAATATTTAAAGAAAAAAACTGTCACCTATGGAAGCGCATCAATATTCTAAATTGATCATCACAAAGTGAAGAAGTCAGTATCTTGCTAATATAATTTATTGTAATTCTTGAAGATGAAAGTAAGAATAATATGAAAATATCATCTGGGATAATTTTATTTGTTGAAAAGTTCTGCTAGCATTTGGATAAATGATTTCCTGATGCTGACATGGACCGTTGGAATACTTTTGATCAAAACTCTATTGTCAACATGATTATAATTATGGCAATGAAAACTTAAAACAAAATAATTATGAAATATTTAAATCTAAGCCCAAATAAGGATAATAAGATAATAATGGATGAACATAAAGATTTAAAATATTTATTTACGGAAAAATTCAAAAACAATAGTCGTAATTTCAATGATCTATTTCATAGTCACATGATAGTTTTCAATATAAAAGAATTTTTTTCTATATTTGTGGAACCTTTCAAGTGTCGAGTGTTGATTGTGAAAGAGGATTTCATCTGATAAATTTCATTAAAATAAAATTTAGAAATAGCTTGGTAGTATTTCATTTGGGTAACTTAATAAGAATAAAGTCACACTTAATGGCGGAAAATATTATTGACTTGGATATTATTGACTGGATGAAAAACAAAGACAGGAGAAAAAAAAAATAATAATGTAATATGTAATTAATAAAAAAAAATTAAAAACAATAAAAAAACTTAAAAAACTGCAATAAAAAACTTTTTTTTTTATAAAATATCTAATTTACCAAATTTTTGTTTAATTTTTTAAACATAGCGCAATTTATTTTTCTTTTGCTCAGCTAAAAAAAAAAATTAGAGGGAATACAAGGTATAAATTATTAATTCTAAGATGATATCTAGTTATAAATCGGTGAGCGAGATAGTCCGAACTATTGAAAAAAATTTTCAACGTTTTAAACAGATATAAATGTCTAAGTGGTGGAATCCCACGTAACATTTTATTGTTATAAAAACAAAATTAGTGCTACAAGACTTCTATATGACTCCCGATAAGCACTAAAAGTGTTATAATGATGTTTTGTGGGAATAATGTGATTAATATTGCTATAAGAATGTTCTTATAGCAATTGCGGGAATTGTTATAATGGGATTTTCCTCAAGTGATACAGCAATGTTTTTATAAATCTAAAAGTGCGTAATCCTATATCAAGAGTTGAAGTGTTGTTATAAGAATAGAATTGCTGGAATAGCAGTAGTGGTGTTATTATTTTACTGTATTCCTATAATATTACTAATAAACTTACTGTAATTTTTAGATAAATATTTTGCGACGGCCATTATTTTCTACAAACATTGTAAATTTTTTTTAAATAAACAAAAACTGAAAAGTTTTATTTTACATTATTTTCGCAAAAATATCATTTTTACTTAAAAGAATAATTATTTAAATATCAAATTTGATGTTATGCATTAATTAACATCCATTATTAAATATTTTAAAGATGCAATTTAAAAATTTATTTTCTTTCATTTATTTAAAAATTTGTTATTTTTGAAGTATTTTTATAATAAATGTATATGAAATTTCATTCCCAGCCAAATTTTGTATTTTGGTCACAATAATTATAAATATTAATACAATTATTTTTGACCGAAAAATATTATTTATTAGTAAGACATTGTTTATTTTATTAACTAATATCTATCTCCCTTTCTCAGGAAATAAATATAAACTCCATAAAATTAGTATTTGAAAATAAAAAATAATAACTTTCTCACTCTCGCATAACATAAATTATTTCAATTGAATATCATTTCAAAATAAAAACATATACACTAATTCATGTATACTAATCCGATAACAATATTACAGCACTTGCATCGGCGCCTTATAGGATTCTCCATTTTAGTGCTATAACGTATTTATAACCTTTCGCAGCAATTCTCGAGCACTCAAATTAACACTAATACTGCTATAAGAGTGTTTATAATAGTGTTATAAGAGTGCGCAAGAGTCTTATAGCGATAAAATTGTTACGTGGGATATCTAACTTTTTAAATAAAGGAAAACTCGGCATTAGTCTATTTTTTTTTTTTAAATTATCCTTATACAGTGTTTTTGAGCGATCAAGAAATACTACAAGGCGAAGAGAGGACAAAAGAGTTTAGAGACATTCTTTGATATTCCTATAGCTCTTCACTAAATTTTCGTTTCTATGGCGGTTGTAAACTCGAAAACAAATATTTTACACACTAATTTCAATGATCGCTATAACCAACGCCTAACAATACTTTTCCGTTACAAAAATAAATATATGCAAAATAATATTCCTACGCTATTTTTGATTAAACTGTTGGTTCTACATGGAAAATATAAGAGTATAAAATATTTTTTGTAACTAAAATTTTAACGTCTGTCTACCTCTAAGAAAACTATCACAAAAATTCATTATAGTCGATTTAACTTGGGTTTTTTTTTATATAAAATCTATTTTTTCCCACTATTTTTACATTCTTACACTAGTCTAGCCTACAAAAATTTACAAAAACAGCTATTTATTTCTAATTTGATTTAGAATTTTTTATTTTATGTACAAACTTTATAAAGTTTTTTTTTTTTTTACTTTGAATTAACTTAATCTATCTTAATCTAACTAAAACTGCTGAACCTAATTAAAAAAATAATGTATTATACTATGTGATAATTATAATTAAAGTTTTCTAACCACCAATAGTTTGCTTTAATTAATTTGTCCTTCTGGTATGGACATTTCAAATTTTAAATTTTCTCCGTTAATATTGCCCGGGTTATAATCAATAGCTTTACATGTAGCTTGTCTATTATAATGGTATAATGGAGGGATATGATTACGATTGTGAATAAAACCGTTTTTATCTAAATAGCCTTAACTTGGGTTATTTCAGACTAATGGTTTAGTTGATTCAACTAAAACACCAACATTTTGATGGATCGGTTTAAAAAACAAAAACAAAATTATATTGTTTTTTAACAGAGTTCAAAATAGAAAAATCAAATATTTTTAGTCATTTGATAGAAAATAAACCAGTTCCAGTTCATATCAAAATGAGTAATCAAATTGTAATGAAAATTTAGAAAATTAAAAAAATGCAGTAGGGGGTTAAAAGCAAATTAGATAAAATCAAAATAAATTTTAAAATTATATCCTAAAAATTAAAACTTTTTCTACACATATCGAAGGATATGTCCTTAATATAATTTAATTTCTTTTTCAGATTTTATAAAAGAAAAACATAGAAAAAAAATTAAATAAAAAATAAAAAAAAACTTTTCCTGAACATTTTGATTATTTGAAAAGTAAATAAAAGAACAAACAACTAAAACAAAAAAACACAAAAAAAAAAAAAAAAGTTTAATTCTCTCTTTGCTTTGAATCTTCATCAAAATCGACATTTTTATTGAGTTTCTCTTCTCTTATATATTTTTTACTACTTGAGCAAAATAATAAAATTTTCTATCAATTTTATTTTATTATTTAAAAAACAAAAATTATTACAATAAAAAATCCTTGAACCTTTTTTTTCTTTTTTACAGTAAAATTTACAGTTGAGAAAAATATTTTTGTTATTATGAAAATTTTTTTTTTTACTTAAAATCAATTTGAATTAAATATTTTAAATTAAAATAAATAAATATTACGGTGCTCATTAATACCTAATTCTATAATAGTTATTTTATACTTCTCTACAGCTTAATTGGTAAAATAATGCAGTAGCAAAAATACAGTTAAGTGATGTGGTAAGCCAGGTTTACCAAATACCGAGGAAAATATTACTCATCTCTTCTAATAGACGATATACTTATATCTCGAATGAGTGTGAATAGAATAGAAAGTGTAGAATAATATTTTTTTTTTTAAATTCAACGATTTACAAAAATAAAATCGATCGATCTTACTCCCAAAAAAAGCAGGGACTTAAAACTATATTTTCTGTTAAAATTAACTTAACTGTATTAACAATTTGGTAACGAAATCTATTTTATCAATTTTTACCACAAAAATCACACGCTGTGTGACGCAGTATTTAGAGCACTTGGTCTAAGGTCTTAAGGTGATGGCCCAATGTATATTTTGTTTCCTTTACTTCCTTTGTCGACTTTAACAACTGAATTAAATTACGTTATTTTCTATTGTACTTGACCAAATGCAAAAAGTAATCCAAGTAAGCAAAGGAAGCAAAGCAACGAATTGACGAATTTTCATTTCAATACTTTGCTTTGCTTACTTCGGCAGTTTGTTGAACGTTGATTTTTAAATTTTTAAAACAACCAACTTTTTTTGAATAAAAATGTTTGAAAAAAAAAAAAATAATTGCAGAGGTTTATAAATATCATAAATAATAATAATAATAAAATAGTCATAATATATAAGGATAAAACCAGCCTAAAATACAGAAATAAATTATTAAGAGATAAAGCTTGGACTGAATTACTTCTATTACATTGCTCCAAAAAAATTTGTTTTGAATATTTTTACTCAATTTTAGTAGAGAATTACAGGAAAAGATGGAGAAGTTTGCGAGATAAATTTGTATTGGAAAGCAAACTTAAAAACAAGCATATATTGTAATTATAACAAAATATATGGATATAATTATTAAAAACAATAACAAACACGAACTGTTGACAAAATTTTAATTATTAGCAAGTTATTGAAACCGAATTGTTTATAAAATTTTTATAAATAACCTATAGTTCATTTGACAAATATCAAAACAATTTCACAAAGTTTCATTTGGTCTACATTGACTTCTTTTACTTTGCTTCCTTCGTTTACTTTTTTGAGGTAAATGAAGCAAAGTATACATTGGGCCATCAGTTTTAGGCTCGATTCCCGATGAAGCAAAAAAATGCTTTACGAGTTTTTCGTTTTGGTTCAGTACCCTTTGTCATTGGGATAAAATAAATGACAACAAATAATTGAGAGTATAATCTGGTAACCAATTAAATAAAATGGAGCGATTCTATTTAAGAAGGCTTAGTCCTTGAGTATCAGTAGCAGTTTTTTTCCATATTTAATAAGTTGATAAGCCAGCAATTTGATAAAAAAAAATTCTCAAAAAAATTATAAATATTGTAGTATAAAATTGCAGTACCGTACTTAATTAAGTACGAAAGCATTTTTTCGGGAAATAGTATCTCTTAAACAAATTTCTTAATATACATGTTGAAATAAAATATTTCATTTTATTTATTCACCTTTTAATTTGACTTATTTTATATTTTGGAATATAATTTGTAAACTTATTACTATTTGTATTTTTTTTTTTTTTAATTTTTATTAACCTCTTTTCACGGATATTTTCTGAACAATAAGAAAGGTAAACAGTACCTCCCTCAATCATCTGCCACACCAAAACAGCGTTAAACGTCAAACTGTTTTAGTATGGCTATTACCACAAAATCTACAAACCCAATATTTCAATAATATATTCACAAAGTCCATACAATAAATATTTCCAGTCCAACATAAATATTTTCATTGCTATTGTTGTGAAATTCAATAAAATTGTTAGTACTTAATTTCAATTCTGTGTACTTACTGAATTAATCAATCTACGCATTGTTACATAAATAACAAAAAGAGAATAAAAAAATAGATTTAGATATAGAGGTGACATTTCAGTCTTACTGACATATTAACATTTCAAAATTAGTTCAAATGCAAAATTCCATTTTCCAAAATCTTATAATAAAATCATGTTTAACAAAACCATTTCTGTACAATTGCACAGGGGTCTACTAGTAATATTATTAATACACATAGTATAGTAGATAGTTAAGAGAAAATGACAGATAACATTTTTATTATTAACGAAATTTAACATCCAATTCCTCATTTTGCGTGATTCCAGAACCCTTTAACTACTAACACTATGATAATTGAAATTAATTAATAAATTTATTTTTATTTAATAACTGTTATGGTTTCTACATTGTAGTGTAACACAAAATAACACATTTAATCTGGAGTGGCATTTCATAAGGTGATATAGTGACAAAAAAATAATCAAAAATTTTGCTTTGACATTTTGTAACATTTTTGTCACTGTGATAGTGTTTTGAGAGTGGATTGAGAGTGGCAACAAAACCGTTGTCACCGCCATACGAAATATTGTTTTTTTCTCTTCATACACAAAACTATAATTTCATATAGCTTTTGTCATAAAATTATTTGTGTTTTTTTTTTTTTGTTATTATCATATGAAGTGTTACTTGATTGTTAATACACTTTTTTAGATGTCGCTCAATGTTGCTAGTTTTAAAAATTTAAGTTTAAATTCAATTTAATTTTTATATTTACATTTGAGTTTTATTACATTTATATACAGAGTACAGATGTACTTACATCTACGCAACTGAAATACTACATTATGGTTTTTGTTTTACATTTTTTGTTTAATCCACTAATATTTGCGAGCTCATAAGGAAACTTTAAAAAACCTTATAGTTTTAAAAATGATCACATTACAAAATATCGAAAATATTGAGCAACATGTCTGTCTGATCGCTTTTATTTTTTGTCACTATCACTCATCGCAATTATCACCTTACAAACTTCTATTCCTGGTCACCTGATTTTACCTTTCATGTCATTTAGTATTGATTTTAATAAAGCCAAAATACAAAAAACTAAACCTTCGTTGTAAATAATTGATTTTCCGAAGAGGAGAATGCCTTAAATAATTTTCTGTCACTGAATAAATACCTATTAAAGAAATTCTGTTATTGAAATTGAAATATTTTTTAAATTTTTCTTAAACGAAATTTAATATTTTTATTATACCGTTATTCCTGGAATAGGTATGATGATGTAAATAACAATTTCCAATTTTTTTCGTTTTCTTTGTTTGGGTACCGAACTTTCAATATCCTTTTTTTCTGTTAAATAAAAGAAAATAATAATAAAGTCCTTGAAGAACCTATTTAACATAATAATTTCCATTCAAATAATATTTTTAAGTTGGCTTTAGTGATTGCTTTTTTTTTTTGTTATTATTATTATTATTTTTTTTTTTTTATATTTTTAAATTCTGTTAAATTTTTTTTTTTTTTACCTTGATAATAAACTGGTCAGATTAGAAATAATTTTTTTTTTAAATCAGGGTAAGTACATATAAAGTAATTTTCTTTAGAAGGGAAGTTAATATTTGAATATTGAAAACTAAGGACACTACAAATTGTATGTGTATTACAGAGGTAAAGACAATTTTAATTTATTTAAATATTATTCAAAATTTTAAATATTCAGTTTTAATAATAATAATAATATATAGGTACTCCATTTTAATTCGTTAATGGAAAGAAAATTATTTTGACTTATGTTTGGCTTTAAGACTACAAATTTAATTTATAAAAATGGTGAATAAACTGGATTTGTGTTCGAATTTGCTTAAATTCATAATTTTAAATTTTAACTGAAATTTTTATCTATTGTGATTGAAATTTTGTAGAAATAAATTAACAGATTTTAATATTTAAAGCCTCTGGACACGGTTATAGAAATATGTGATAATAAAATGAAATAAACGGCAAAGTAGGGTGGCATCGCAAATACTGTATTATTAGAGTTTTAACTGCAATGTTGGATATTCTATATTATAATATTATATACACCATAGCTTAATTGTAAAATGTTTATATTATGTTTCTTTCTGCATAGTTATAGCAGTATGAAAGTATTTTGAATTTATTTACATTGTATATAATTCGTTATGATACATACTGGGCCTTATTGTGGTAAACGTACGGTGAACATTTTACTGACATTTTACAAACTGCTGACATTGTATTTCTAATTGAGTTAAGTAAAGGCAACATTTCGTCTCCCCAATTGTTTGCTAAACTTAATTATTGTTCTCATTCTAGACTAAGAACTGCTAATATGTTTAATTTGCAGTACCATCGGACTAATTATGGTAAATATGAACCAATTAATAGGATGATGTCTCTTTGTAATGCATACAAACCCCATATTAACTTTTCCCTAACTAAACAATCATTAAAAAATAATCTGTATTTGTGTAACTGATTTTTTTGATTAATCTTTGACCTGTCTTCTTAACCCTTTACCGCCGGTTGTACTATATATAGTTCAGCAAAACAAGGTGTACAAATTAATTTTTTTTTCTGAAACTAATTTGATTTTAAAGCCAAATTGTTGTGAATTCTATTCTTAAAGAATGTGCCAACACTTTTATTTGCATAACACTTGCTTTGAAATTGATTAAGTGTCAATTTTATTCATTAGAAAATGTGTGTTTTTTAGAAATTGCAAAATAATGTACCTCTGACTATAAAATTATAAAAAAATTTTATTAAAATTTTAAATTATTTTATAAATTAAATTGAAAAGTGTTAATTAAATAAAAACTAAAATAACGTGAATGTTAATTAAAAATTATTAATAAATTTAATCAGTTTTTTTTGTGTGAAAAGTTTGGTTTACTATTTAAAGTACAACCGGCGGAAATGGGATCAAAATAATATGAATAATTTCATTTTATTGCATATACCAATATTTCAAAATTAATTATTGTTGTTTTTATGTGTTTAAGACTAATTAAAAATTTACACTATTTATTACTACGTTTTACTAAAACTATTATACATCTAAGCACTATTTTAACAATAATATTGGGAATTGGATTGGGAATAATAAGTCATATAAATGACAGACTAAATAATGACTTAGGTAACGGGTTCTATTTAAAAGTGGAGGCAGAGGTTCTATTCAAAAGTGAAAACATTCGAGGAAAACCTGTTCGATTTGGATATAAGAATTGGATGTTATGCAGCTCTTCTGGTTATTGCTACAATTTTGAGGTATATTGCGGAAAAAATGATGAAAATAAGCGGTTGATTCCGCTGGATCCAAAAACAGTAACTGATTTTTTGAAAATGATACCAGAACCAACTAAACATTGCGTATTTTTCGACAATTTTTTTACTGCTCATGCATTGATGAACCTCTTAAAAAACATGAATTTTCGAGCAACAGGTACCATTCGAGAAAATCGTTTAAAAAATTGCCCATTTGAAAAAAATAAAACATTTATAAATAAACCTCGTGGCACATTTGATTATAGATATGATAGTATAACCGAGTTACTTGCTGTGCAATCAATAGATAATAGCGTATGTTCAATTTTAACAAATTTTGATACCGTGATCGCGTTGCATCACGTAAAACGTTGGTCCAAAGTAGACCGTAAAAAAGTACAAATTGGTCAAACAAAAGTGTATGCAACATATAATGCAAACATGGGAGGTGTTGACAACGCTGATCAAAATATAAATTCGTATAGAATTGCTATCAAAGGACAAAAATGGTGGTGGGTCATTTTCACATATCTAATCGATTTAACAATGGTAAATTCATGGAAATTGTACATTCAATCAGAAAATAGCAATGACGAATTTTCATCTCAGTTTAATTTTCGGAGGTCTATAGTACGCAAAATATTACAATAAGCCAGAGCAAGCACTTCTATAATCAAAAAAAGGAACCCTTCTTCATCAGTAGAAAAAGAAAAAATTCAACATGTTCCTGAAGAAATGCACACTCAACTTAGATGTGTCGTGTGTCATTTACGAAGTATGTACTCTTGTAAAATATGTAGAAAAACATTATGTATAAAAAGAAAATGCTTTGCAGAATATCATATGTAAAAATTTTAAAGAATTTCTGTTTATGTTCTTCTCAATAAAAATAAATAAAGTTAACATAAATATTAGATTTTTATTTTTTCATTCTTATATATTTTTTCATATTGATTTTTGCACCCATATCCGCCGGTTGTACTATATATAGTACAGGCTACAACTCCGGATCAGGCTGGACTACCATCACGAAATTTGTAATTCTTGGGCTAAATATAGACTACTCTCAAAAATTCATCACAATCGTACAACGAGAACTGGTAGCCGGCGGTAAAGGGTTAATTGAAGTTTTTTTCATTTTTATTTTTTAATTATTGTTAAATATAAGATTTTGTTTTCTTTTTTAATTTTATTATAATATAAAAATTTTGTTATTTTTTTTTTTTTTATTAATTCTTTTTTGAATGTTTAATTTTTAGTTTATAAATTTAATTTAAGTATGATTTATTGTAACTTGCTTGAATTAAGCTCGAAATGAATTAATAAATAAATATATTAACACGACCCGTGCATTTGTGTATTCACTTTACTTCGAATTGGTATTGTACAAAACACGTGAAAAATCTATTTTCGAAACGTTGAATTACAAATGTCAAATACATTTATTTTGAACATTTGATGTTTATATGTGAAAGTTAAGGTTTGAATTATTTTCAAGGTGTTTAAAAAATTTTTATTGATTAAATAAAATTATTAGTTTTAAATTTATTAAAAAATTATATTAGTATATTTTGTTGAGCAAATTAATAATAAAATATTTGTTAAGCAAAATTTAAGGATTATGTATTTGTAATGATATTTTTGAAATGGACGATAAAAGGTAGGTAAAAAATTTGGAACATTTTAAACATTTTTATGTACATATATGTATATTGTATATACATACGTACTTTTAGTTTTACGACAAACTTTCATCTATAAATTTTCTCTTGAATATGTATGAAAAAAAATTGAGGAAAATATACCGACACCAACTAAATCATCTTCAACACCTAAATTAAAACTTGCTGCTTGTTTGAGATTTTTTACCCAAGGTAGGTTTCATATAACACAGCTCAACCGATTTTCTCAGAAATATTGACATGAATGCTGGATATAATATAGAGGCATTATATTCAACGTGGATAAAATTATTCATGAATAACATTTTTTAACTCAAATGAACAAGAACATACAACATTTTATCTACATTTAATTGTTCTAAATTTTTTAAACGCGAACTAACCTTCCCGTTTCAACAATACAAAGAAAACAGTCACCATACCGCACGTTTGAACAATACCAAAAATATATTTACGTTTAATTTCGAAAATGACGTTTGACATTTTTCTCTTCTTGTTTATCGCACATTTACCATAATACTATTTTATTGCGTTTCGATTGCGTTTGCCATTACCACAATAAGGCCAACTAGATTGTACTTAAAACTCAAGTACTACATTTTCGATGTCACCACTTATAGAAAATTTTCTTCATAGAAATATTTCAAAAATGTGACATTTGGTTTGATGGTTATTACTAATAATGATAATCTCAATAATTTAATTTCAATTAAAATATTCACAATAAACACCAAGCTTGATATATCATTAATATACAGAGCACCAAATAACACCAGAAACAATATTAATTCCTTTTACAATCTATTGGATGCACACTTAAATAGCCTCGATGAAAAAAATTCAATTGTTCTTGGAGATTTCAACATGAATATAAATAATACGCTGGATGTTAATGATTACAAATCTCTTGTTGAATCTAATGGGTTCTATTTTTGTGATACAACAACCATCAGAGCAACAACAAACACTTGTTTGGATCATATCCTAAAAAATAAAATTAATAACAAAATTAATATAACACACTTACGTGCTGACTATACGGACCATAATATTTTATTGTTGGAAATAACTGAATTAATAAATAGTTTTATAAATAAAAACTTCTGTCAATATAACATTTCAAAAACAAATGACAATGAAGTAATAAATAAATTGTCAAACTGCAATATCGACACATCTTCAAGTGTTGCCGAGATAATTTGCAATAATCTAGTAAACACGGTACAAAAATGTATAACTATGTCAACTACAAACAAAAAATACAAAAAATATGTAAAATACAGCAAACCGTGGATAGACGATGAATGTATACAACTAATTAAAATAAAAAATTATTGGCATAGCAAACATTTATTAGATGTAAACAACATGCATTTAAAAGAAAAATACCATTACTGGCTAAATAAACTAACTACTACAAAAAGGAGAAAACAAAGAATATACGACACCCAGAAATTCGACAAATGTCTAAATAACCAACAAAAAATATGGAACTACGTCAAAGGAATAGCAACAGATGGACTAAGCAACCATAGAAATAATGAGTTCTTTAATGAACGTCAATCACTAAATGAAAAACGCACTAAAATCAATGAATTCAACGAGTTTTACAGTAATATTGGAAGAAATATGGCGAAAAATTTCGACTCATTTTATAAGCCAGTACCTAGAACAACTAGTACATTTAAGTTTAGCTTTACCAATGTAGTGAAAATACAGCGTATCATAGACAGTCTTGCCAGCACTAATAGTTCAGGAGTAGATTATATTAAAACATCAATAATAAAAAAATTTAAAAAATGTATTAGCACAACCAATAACATCATTAATAAATGCATCTCTACTACAAAGTCATGTACCAAATTTACTAAAAATTAACAAAGTAATACCAATTTATAAAAAATCTGGCGATAAGAATGATTTTAACAATTTTAGACCGATCTCAATATCTACTGTGTTCAGTAAAATAATGGAAACTTTTGTTAATAATCAAATAACACAATATCTACTAGAAAATAATTTGGTAAGCAATGTGCAATATGGATTTACAAAAAACTCTAACACCAACGCTGCTTTATTTGATGTTATATCGTATATACAGAATTCAGTAAGTAAATCTAAAAAAGTATGTCTCGTATTCTTTGATCTGGCCAAAGCTTTTGACTCATTGGATCGCAAGATTATGCTTAGAATCTTATTTGAATGCGGGATAAAAGGCAAAGAATATCAATGGTTTGAAAGCAGCTATTTCCATGAAAGAAAACAGTATACAGAATGTGAAGGAGTGACAAGTCAGTATAAATATGTTGACTATGGTGTTATACAAGGGAGCTCCTTAGGTCCAGCACTATTTTCATGCTATATAAGCGGATTTTCAAATCTGAATCTGTTGGGAAAACCGTTCTTGTTTGCTGACGATTTAGTTGTTGTGTACACTGAAAATACTGTTAACGAAATGGAAGAAAGAATAAATCAAGACATGCAAATCATACACAAATGGATGTCCTTACACAAGCTCACGGTAAATGTTAATAAAACAAAATATCTGATAGTTAAATCTAAGAATGAAAACATGTTATATAACAATTTGAAAATTGATATAGATTTTAAAACAATGTAAAAAAATTGATTTTTTATTATTTTCTTTTTGTTTTATTTTTTTTTTTTTATTTTAAAATTTTAAAGATTTAAAATGATTTGAACGAAATTTAGAAGGAGTAGTGAATAAAATTATTATATTATACGTGTAAATGATTATATTATAACAATATTATCATAAATAGAGTGTATGAATATAAATATCTAGGTATTTGGGTTGATGCAGATTTAAACTGGAATAAACAGGTTAATGATTTAATTCTGAAGACCAGACGAATAGCTGGATTATTTAGGAAAATTGGGAAACGGCTTCCAGAAAGAATAAAAATTTCTACCTACTATAGTCTATTCCATAGCACTATTACACGTATGGAATAGCAATTTGGGGTAACACATTTATGAAAAATATCTACAGCCTTCAAAAAATTCAAAATAAGGCAATAATAAACCTATTTTAACTGCTCCACAGAACCTCAACTGATTATATTCATAAAAAATATGAAATACTAAAATTAATACACTATAAAGAAGTAATACAAATGAATCAAATACATAATATGAGGAATAACTTAATAAAAACAAACACCAATTTGGTGTTAAATAATGACGTACATGAACACTACACCAGAAGCAATAATAATTTACGATACAATGCAGGTGCTAATTTGAATGGTATAGAACCTATAATGAATACAGCAATAATGTTATATAATAATTTGCCATTGAGTGTAAAAAATATGTCCAGTAAGCTATTCAAAAAAACTTGTAAAATAATGTATTTGTCCAATTATTAAAATTAGAATTTTTATTGAATTATATTTGAATTGTTAAAAAAAAAAAAAAAAAAAAAGAGGAAAAAAAATCTTTTATATTTTCTTATTATATTAAATTGTTAAATTATAATTATGTTGCACTGAATACTTTTGAATACTTTTATTTTTGATATGTTAAATCATAATATACATGTATATATACTCTATACGAGCTACACAGCTCTTTTTGAGAAATGGAATAAATAAATAAAATAATAGTTTTAGTAAACTAACATTTATTTTATCTTATTTCTATGATCGTGACCAGTGGCTATAATGTTCTGTCCAAGAAAATGTACCCATCCGATCATCAATCCAAAAAAAAAAAAATCAGCGTATGCATTCTGAAATTGATCATATTATGAGTAAAACAAATTAAAAAGAATTTAACGTGTTGTTGGTTTAGGTTACAAAACAACAAAACAGATGTCATTTAATCGTTCTTCGAGCAAGGAAAGAAAAAAATAAAATTAATAACAACCTACACAGTTCATATAGACACCAAAAATGATGAAATCAAAATAATTAAATATAATTCAAACGAAAAATTGTTAATTGCTAGTTTTCAACTCTCTACCAACTGATAATTATTGAATGTATACAGAATAAGTTGAATAAATTGTCACAGAATAAAAATTGTTGTACCATATGAATAGAAAGGTATAGATTATAATGTTAGATAGATAATAGGTAGATAATATAAATTATAATTTTAGATAGATAATAAGAATAGAAAGATTTATATTAAAATAAACGAGCTAACTAGAGAAAATCATTTGATAGGCTGATTACATTTTTTCAAGCAAATCAAATTGTCTAGACTCATAAAAGAGTTACTGTTACGGACGAATATTTACAGGATTAATATTGATAACCTAAAAAAAAATATAATCAATTCAAAACTCGTAAGAAATCTTAACTGAATTTATTTATTTCTTTAATCTTCAACCATTACATGTCTACAGAAATTTCTGTCATTCAAAGGCTTTATATAAATTTAATTTTAAATTCTTAACTCGTGATATAATCGTGTTTGAAGACAAGTCGTACCAGTTTTTTTTTAAATCTATTTTTATCGTAGCTTTAATAATATTTCTACAAAATTATATTTTTAAATAGATTAAGCCCATCAAATTCAGTATTCAGTATTGTTCGATTCAAAATCAACGTACTTAATATTAATTGCCTACTTCGGATTAATTACTTAACACCTTTTAGTTTTGAAATATAACTTGAAAAATCTTTAGGATATTTTGAAAAATAAAAATTATCTTTTTTGACAGGTACATTATTATTATAATAATTAAATTTTGCCTTTCTTTACAAATTCAATCACTCTTTTTTTGTAAAACCCTAAAGTAAACATCTTTAAAAGTAATTTTATTAACTATAGCAACACACAAACACCTATATAATATACCTACCACTACCATCACTTTTATTCAATCGAGTCCTTAAATGATAATGGCGAAAAGAAAATTTGCATAAGTTCCGAATTACTCAAAAATATCAGGGACAAAAAATTAACAAAAAAAAAAAAAAAAAAAAAACATAAGAAATAAAATGTAGAAACAAAATTTCATGTTTTATTTTAGCTTTTTAATAATACAAAATGGTGGACAAAACCATTTTAAAACTTAATGACATTAAAATTGTGACATCCGGAAAATCTTTTAAAAAAGGAAAATAAAAATCAAAACACAAAAAAAACAAAAAACCTAAAGGCTGAAATTAGAGAATTTTTAAAATTTGCTTAATTTTTTTTTCCAACCAAAAAAACAAAAAAAAAAATAAAATTAAAAAGGAGACCGAAAAGAAAATACAGAAAAAAAAGAAAAGAGAAAAGCTGCTGTTTTCGGTTCACATTGATAGAAATTCAATTGTAGGGCTTAAAATTTATAATTTTTTTTTTCTTTTTTCTTGTTATATTCTGTTTTTTTTTTCATTCGATTCGAAAGACACAGAAAAACATGTCTAGTGTTTTAATTTTATCTAAATTTTGAAATGATTGTGGTTAGGTAAATTGAATTTAATTTGAATAAAATTTTATAGAAATAGGTTCAATGTTTTAAAAAAAAAAAATTTAGGAAAAAAAAGTTGATTTTTTCGTATTTTTAGGTCATAATATTTTCTATTAATAAATTGATTTTTAATTTTTCTACTAATTAAATTTAATTTATTTCAAATTTAAAAAATTCAAATTATATTAATTAAATGAGAGCAATATTTTTATAATAATAATTATTCAAATTAATAAATATGATATTCAATATAGTTTTTAAATCAATACTAAAAATTAATTAGTGGCCTATAAAATCATAGAACTTTTGTGGTTATAATATTATTAAATTATATATATATTATTCTGCATTTATCTGGATGTTTGTAAGTTCGACGGAACGCTCCAACACATATACAAATTGCATATATATACAAATGCATATATATACAAATTGCTTTGGTGGTTTTTTTTAACCCCCTGTCTACCATGCTGAACCTTTGCAGGAAAAATTAATTGCATGAACTATATTTTTTTAATTTAATGTTAGTCTTCTTCGCAAATAATAAGGAAAAATAAAAAATAATAATAATAATATAAATAAAACAAACAATTTTTTGATTTATAATAATAAGGACTAATAGAAATTTTATCAATAGTTTAATATGGTATAATAACCAAAAGGCAAAGAGCATTTAACACAAAAACGAACATAATTCACTCAAAGGTTATTCTTATTACTTAAAATTATACACAATAATATACATGTGTATCAACATATTTGTATTGTATAATATTATACATTATACTACTTTATTGCTTCTACCTTTTATTTTTGTCATTATTGTGTGCGTAACTCATTTCACTCAAAAAAATTTTTTTTTGTTTTTTTTTTGTTTTTTTTAATTATTTATCTGTATCTGTATTCTGTATGTTCTGCATGCTCCATTCCAAAAATATTATTTTATTTTCAGTGTTAAGTGTTCACTGTTCACCTCACTGTTCAAGTTCACTGTTCAATCAATAGAACTTGATAGAAGTAGAGTAGGATAATAAACTCTACTTCTACGTCGGATAATAAAACATTGTTTTTTTTAAATTGAAAATTATTGATGAAAATGTTTTTGTATTTTTTGTAAATTTTACCAATTTAGATACAAAATTTTGAATATTTTTTTAAAAATAACACAATACCATAATAACAGTTTATTCATATAGTAAAATAAGATCCCTATACAGTATAGAAAAGACAAAATTTATATGAAAATAAGATCCCACTTTTAAATTTGCTCTCCCAGAGGCCACAATAACACTAGTACGGTATAATTTATACTAAATGGAACCCAACTAACGAATTATAACTAAATGGAAGTGAATACGAGTATACCATACAAAAATACAAACATTTTATACAAATTTGTTGGTATGCTACTTCCTTTTCTGTTATATAAAAAAAACAAAGATTAGTGTTAGGCCAATATAAACATAAATAAAAATAAATAAAAAGTGATATAAACATAAGTACTGTAATTTCGGAATAAAGAATCTAATGAAAGAAAAAAAGAAACTAGGATTTATTTTGCTTCCGTCATTTGTGACGGGTTACAAAGCTAGTATATAATAATATGATAATGTATATGTTGTTGATAGAAGCGAAAGCAAAATTAATTCAGCTTAGATGTTAGTGATGGCCTTGGTAGCTGAGTGGTAAAGCCTTCGAGTGTAGTAATTTAACGACCGAAGGAGCACGAATTCAAACCTCTTGGGAACCGAAAAAATTTGCAAATGGTTATTTAATTACTGAAAATGTAATTTTAAATACAACAACATCGATTAAAATATAATTTAATAATTAATAAAGATATAATATAACTAATAAAAAAAAACAAAAATAATATAAATATAATATACAAAAATATATACCAAAAATAATTAATATAATTTAACAAAAAGGCCCACTTTTGAAGGGAAAAGACCTTTAAAGTTGGCCTAGGATCAACTGTTAATTAAATAAATAAATAAATAGATGTTAATGGTGTCTCAATCTAGTGAAGTTGAAAAGATGAGGCAATAGCACAATGGTAATCGTCATTATAGGTCATTGTCTTACTGGTAAACGTGTCAGAAGACTTGGAGTCGCCTCAAATCACTTATGCAAAATCTCCATAAATAAGAAAGAGTTTTTTATAATTACTCCGGCTTATTTCATAAAAGGAAAACCCATGTAAAATTATCTTATTTTTGGACTCACTGGATGACCTTGATGGAACTAAAATCGTCCATCGCTTTATAAAAATATCGAACGAATTCAGCGAGCAGGTTTATGAGATTAAAGTTTTCATGGTATCCCAATGGAAACGTGTTGACAAAGATTCTTATTAAATTTTATTTACTCGAGTAAGAAATTAACACGCTATAATAATTTACCCACACCTTCCTTTTCTAGTAATTGGGTAGCATGTAAAAAAAATAAACAGCGAAAATAAAATAACTCTCTACATTATTTAATGAACATATTTTAACTTTGACATTATATTATTAAAATTTCCAAATTTAAAATCTCCGCTTCTCTTTTTGTACATTTATTTCTATTTTTCTTATTATTATTATTATTGTAAATGTTGTACGAGTACCATAAACAGTTTTATTTTATTTTTTTCTCACAGAAAAAAACATTTTCAATTTCTCTTCGTTTTCAAGTAATTGAATGTTAAAGCGAAAATATCATGTAGACAGTATTACTGTGGATAAAAGTGTTATAATTAAATATTTTGTAAAATGTATTTATAAATTTTTTGCTTTCATTATACTGTTACAACAGTGCTACAACATAACACATTCATTCACAACTCATTATCCTATTACCCATTAAGAAAACCTTATTATAGCCTTTTATTATATTCGTATGTCTACAAAATATGGTTTTAATATGAATTGAAAAGAAATGATTTTAAAAATGAAAGTTAAAAATGGTTGTAACTAGTAAAGTCATGATTCATTATAGTTACTGGAGCGTTAATGTATAAGGTGAAAAAAGCTGAACGAAAAATGAAAACTTTTCAAAAACTACTTTAATAAGAAAAATAAAATATGAGATAAATTTTTATATACACTGCATACCTATTTAATGTATACATATTTACTACATACTACATGTTCACATGAATTACTTGTATTAACATTTTCTACGATATACCTACAACATATCTTAAGGATATTATATTATTGTGGAAGAAAATGCCAAATTGATTTTCAAACATAATTTATAATTATTATTCTTATACGAAATTTTATTTTAGCCTCTATTCCTCCTCCCCCCAACCTATTTTCAGTATTTTTCATTACTTTTATAAAATTATTAACCTACATAATATATTTAAAGATATCTATGTGAGAATAATGTTATGATGTTGAATGACAGTGAATTTGAAATTTGGAAATTAAAATTAAGAAAGCTGTGATTCAAAGTTATGTGTACTTCTTGTTGTTCAACAAGATATGACAAGTATATATACTAATTGGTAAAAATCTTCTATTCGGTAAATTTCTCTAACACTAGATAATGATAATTAATTATAACTTAATAAAAAGAACTAAGAAAATAAAAAAAAAATAATATTCGAGTTATTTAGAGAAAATAAAATAAATTATCATACGAAAAATTATATTCTAAATTAAATTAATACTAATTATAAATATTTTGAAAATAATTTTCATTAGCATTTTACAAAGCGGTTTTTTTTTTTTAAATATTTTAATAATTGTATATACGTATAGAAGTATATATTAATATTATGTAATAATGTACTTTAACAATATTTCAAAGTGAAAGAATAATAATTAAGACATTTTTTAATTAAAGTCTTTAAATAAAGTATTATTTAAGTGAAATTTTCAGTTGTATACTTGAGCGCAATACCTATATTATGTGTAGGTATATAATGAAATTAAATTTATATGTAAAAAAAATATATATATATATATATTTGAAAAAAAAATAATATGTTACGAATAAAGTAGAAATTAAGAGAAATAATAATTCATTGGTGTTATATTTTAATGTTTCATTTTATTTTTTAAGCTAACCTACTTTGTATTATATTTTGGTTTCAAAAATTAAAACACTAAGTTAGTGAATTTTTTTAGTAATTGAAATAAACAACAAGCGGATACGATAAGCAAGTATTTTTCTCCAAATTATATCGTATTTTAAATTAATTTAAAATTAAGTGCAGACGATCTTGACCTAAATAATAATTATAATGTCTTCAACATCTCAAGTAATCTTTAAATTGCCTAATCTTTATTAAATTATGAAAAATAATGTCAAATATTAAAAAAAAAAAAACAAAAAATAATAAAAATAATAAAAATAAAAATTGAAGGTTGGTTGTTGAAGCTAAATTTAATTATTGAGTAATTTATATATGCGACTAGGGGTCCCTATTGGTTAATTATAATGCTACAGCGAAATTTATCGTTTTTAAAAGAATAAGAATTTGAGTTGACTGATATATTCACTACCAACATTTAACCTTTTTTCAACTGGAAAAGTAAACCTGTACCTTTTGCATTTTATTTCGGGAATATTTTCGATCCAAATTGACTTAGACTTTATCAAAATTTATATTTTAAATTTTTTTTGAAGTAAAAAGAATAATTGGGTGGGTGGATAAGCCAGCCATTTTTTTTTGCACACGTAGTCAGCTGGAAAGGTACCTATAATGCATTTTATATGAATTTTTGTGTTAAAATAAGACAATATTATTTTTTATATCACAGAAATATTTTACAACAACAATTTTTTTGAAATGTTTATTACAACAATTTTTTTTATAGACATTTTTCATTTACATAAAGTTTATATAATAAATAACGGTACTTGGGTACCCAAAGCTCATCATCAAAATATGAAAAAGAATAGTTCGGTACCTAAATAATGATAATTTTGTTATTGAAATAAAATTTTACTGGACCTGAAACGTACATCATAGTCTTTAGGTAGATACATGAAAGTAATAAAAATGCTAACGGAACTTAGGTACCCAGAAGATGTCTTATCATTCAAATATAAAATATGAACAGTTCGGTACCTATTGCTGCACATGAAAATATTATAAAAATGTATATTTTGTACCGTTTTTGTTTTTGTTTTTTTTTTTTTATTTTTGTATTTTTTTTAGTAAATATGAAAAAAAAAAAATTAATGAAACAATTGGCACTTTTTTGTAATATAATGTATTTTGAACACTTTTGATTATACATGAAGAAATTAAATAATATTTACAATAAAATATAAAAAATTTAAAAAATAGGTTTTTTGATGAAAAATAGTAAAAATCATAGTAAAATTCACACAAATTGTTTGAATGTTCAAGTGTATCTTTCCAGCTAAAGTAAGGGTTTTGAAATGACAGTTCAAAAGCTAAATAAAAAGCTTTAAAATGGGTATGGTTTGATAAAGAAAAATTAAATACTTTTATTTTGGATATTAATCCAAAATAATTTAGTCCTTTTTAAAACTGTATTATTTTTTTTACTGTAACTGATGACTTTTATTAATTAGGGGTTATTTTTAAATTCATATCTCAATACTCATTAATATTAGACATTAGAGTTAAGCCGCTGTTGGTTAGTTATATTTAAAGTTAACTTCATAGTTTTTTAAGGAACAGAGATTTACAGAGATTGATAGATAATGTAGACTTCTCACGATATGGCAGAAAGCACTCATGTTTTAATAAAAAAAGTGTGGGATAGTATGTTTGGTTAGAAAATGTAGTTAATCTTCGTTTCTATTTATTCTCTGCAATCAGTGGCATTTAACGGATAAAATTTCTAAAATATTTAATAAATATAAGAATATTTTTATATATACTTATTTCCATTCAAATTCAACATTTTGTCAAACAATTTGTTTGCAGAAATGTTGAATTTGTTAAAAAAAAAATGTTGAATTTATTTGAAAAAATGGTGAATTTGAATGAAAAAAAGTATAGCAACAAATATACGAGCTTTTTACAGAAAATTAAATTTCCCTTAATTATATATAAAAATATTAATGTGTTGCATGATGAAAAATGAAAAAAAAACATATCAAAGTTTGAATAAATATTAGCAAATAACATAATAATATTATAATAAGAAGAAAGTGTCATCCTGATATTTTTCAATTTGTTGAAAACAAAAACAAAAAAAACACAACAGTGTCTATTCAGTCAAGATTTCAAATCAAAGTTTTAAAATAAGCAAAATTTAAGCAATCTTGGAATGGAAAATTATGCATTCAAAAGTGTACTGAAACGTATGTATATTTTCAAATTTTCGACAAATAAATTTTTTGATTTTGTTAACTTTGTCTGTTTTTATTTATCAATCATGTATAAATAATGCATTTTTACATCTCCTTACAAACAAAAAAAAAAAAAATAAACAATTTATAAAAAATGGATTGTTGTCTGTTTTATTTCTTGAAAAAATAAAAATACCAATAATTGAAATAGAAATATAATTTTGAACCAAGTTCTGAGAAAATAAACAAAATGGTATTCCGCAAACAGTTCAAGATTTGTAATACATGCATTACTAATCAATTTATTTCTGTTATTAATATTATTTTTCGTATATTTTTTCTAGAATATTCTGTCTTTCTAGACTTTTTTTAAATTACCGTTTTTCTAAATTTTTTCTAGCTACGTACATTGTTCATAAGCACATAATTCGTATAAGATTTGAAAAGTTGAAATTGTTTTGAAGATAAAATGAGAAGGTGGGTTGTATTATGACGACCCCCTATTTAAAAATAATATTTCAAAAGTTTGTATGAGATAAGACTTATTTTTATTTATTTATTTATTTATTTATTCAAATAAGCCGGTGTATATAATTATTATGTTTTAAAATTGACGTAAACAATAACGAAATTTTTTTTTTTTTTTTTTTATATTATTTTGTTCTTTGTTATTAGGCAAAATAGAAAATTTTTAAATCAATACACGCATCACTATTGTTCATAACTAATAATATTATTTTGTGATTAACAAATTGAAGAAAGCTGAAATTAGAAAAAGCTTAATACGGAAGTCCTTAAATACCTGTCAATTATAATTAGAGATTATTACTTTGGTTATACCAACCTACGGATTTCTCTATACCACAAACAAGTAGATATAAAATTTAAGTGATTAAGCATACGCAAAAATACTGCAACATATTAACTGTAATAATTTAACATACTAATTTTAATGAAAAAATCAACTATTTTCTGTAATTAAGACTTTTCTTAAGTAACTGCAACTACCATTAACTCATATTTTATCCTCTAGTTAGTAATTTCAATTATTTTTTATATTAAAATTTATGTTTATATAAATGAAAAAAAAAATATGTACATTGTATCAGCCATTAGCTGAAAATTAAAAGAAGTATAAGATGGAAATTTTAACAATAACACAACCACATTAAAAATAAATTCAACTTTGTCCTGTGAAAAAATAATATCGTATACAAATTTGACCTTATAATAACCTTAATAATATACACAAACGTCAAGCATATTATTATAAATAAACAATTGGGTCTAGGACCTTAACGCCAACATCATTTTTGTTTTTTTTTTTTTTTTTTTTATTAAATTAAACCCCATACTTTAAAAAAATAATACCATATTCAAACGTAATGGTCCCATTATAATGATTTAACAAAAAAAAAAAAAATATTAAATTATAATTAAAAAAAAAAATAAAAATAAATAACCAAACGAAATATACATAAATAATAATAAATAATAATATATTTATAACGCTTCACAACATCAAAAGCCTAAAAGAATAAAGAGGTTAAATTAAGTATAATCTTAATATATAAAAAAAATTTAAAATATACTTTTCACATGAAAAAGAACTATTCAAAATAATTAAAAAACAATTTAATTCCTCATGAGTAAATATTAAATGCTCATATAAAAAAAAAAAATTAAAAAATAAATAAATTAAATACACTCAAAATAATATTATAAAATAATACGTAGGTATACGTAATGAAATTTAATATTATTATTATATTTTCTTTGAAAGATTTTAAATTTTTCTTTCTAGGAATATTTTTTTATTTTCTTCTTATAATGCAAAAGAAAATAATTTTAATCGCTTTCTTTCATTTAATTTTTCATTAAAATATAAAGTCAAATTTTTAAAGTCAATAATAATTTATTTTCAATAACAAAATTTCAGAGATGTTATATAAATTTCATTAGCAGAGGTTGCGAATGATTATTTTTAGTTAAGATGTTTTTGTTTGTGTTTTTTTTTTTTAATTTTAAACATTGTTTCTGTAACAGAGATATCAGGGCAGTGTTTCTTTTGTAGTTTTATTTTTTTAAATTGTTTTATTTTTTTTTTTTATATAATAATATTATTTATTTTAATTTATATTTAAAAATTAACGTCAACATTATATATTATGGCAGTCGATAGGCTTGACTTAATCTTTTTTAATAAAAAAAAAAAATATTTAAGATTATTGAAAAATAAATTAACAAACAGTAGATAGTCATTGTCATTTCACTTGTAATAGTGAAAATATTCAAGAATAATCTCTTTATAAATAATTCACCTGTTAAGATTGTGTCCCTGAGATTTTTGAAATTAAATTAAAAGTTAAAATAATACAAAAAGTCATTCACATTGTTTTAACTCATCCTTGGTAATATATTTTTTTTTTAATATTAATTAAAAATATTATATTCTTGGCTGATTTAGTATTTGTCTTTATTTCTGTGTTATCACCAAATCATAACCCGTTATGTGAACATAAGAAAAAATTGAGATAAAGTAACCATAATTTTCAAAATTTTCAAAACTTTTTTTCGGTCAAGATTTTGTTTGATTCTGACAACTAAAAATAAGTCACATTTCTGTTACAGTACAATATAAGGTACAATACGATAATGGCTTATGTCAATACGACCTAAAAATGGTTTTGTCATAATCAGTTATTTAACTTAAAATATTCTAATTACTATTCCTATAATATTACCAAGCCCCAAAAACTTATAAGTTGATAAGAGAAGTTGATAAGCGTTTTTTTTTTTTAAATTTTAAAACTTTCAAATGTATTGAGTGTTTAAGTGGCTTATTCCCTGTGTTCACATTGTAGTGCAATTGAGCTCTCTCACTTATGCTTTTTTTCAAAAAAAACCTTTAAAAACAAGAAAAACAAAAAAAAAACGACGAAAAAGCTGGTGCAAATTTTTAAAAAATCTTGAACCAAAATTTAGCTGCCTCACCCATTGTAACTTACCAACACAAGTAAAACAGCAGTATAAACTTTTAGCAGGTTAGAAAAATTTTTTTGGGATAGGTACATGAAATCATTCTCATATTAAAAATTGAAGAAAAAATATCAAATCGACTGGAACAAAGCGGAATAAACAATATCATTCATAATTTTGTTCAATACATATTTTAGCTATATAATGTATATTGTTTTATATTACATATGAATGTTAAACTATTATTACTACTACATTATTATATATCGTCGCATGAGTATTATTTTATCCCATACGCCAATTTTGGGTAAATTGACCTAACGATTAATCTATAGGTTTTGAAGTCTAATCTTTCAGAATTTCTGGTCCGTTTTGATATAATCTTATTTAGTTTCTGAGATAATGAGTATTGATATAGTCCCATATCCATTATCCACCTATTTTACATGCATGTAACGAATTTTTATCCCATACTCCATAAAATATAATATTTATCCTATATGCCATGTAAAAAGCAAATTTATTTTGTTCATACTATTTTCACCTACCACCATTGACCATGGATTTGGAATGAAATAATAACCAAAAAAATTTTAATATTATTTTGTCCCATACGCACAAGAAACTTTAATTATACGGATATGGAACAAAATAATATTGATTTGAAAATATTTAATCAGTTTTGGAATTTACAAGATGAAGAAAAAGTAAAATTTTATTTCAAATTTGTTAGGCAAATAAATATAAAACAGCGCCGAACTAACTCTGATGTAAAACAAAATTCTTTTATGTTTTATTTACAAGTGGAAGAGCGAACCCATAGAATTTGTAGAACGTTTTTTCTAAATACTCTATCGATAACTCAGACCCGAATTTACTATTACTTTAAACAAAAAAACATGCTAAGCATTTACCTACACAAACAAAAAAAGGAAAACATGCTAAGAGAGTAACTTCACCAGTGAAATTGAATGAAATTCGGGAACATATTCAATAATTTCCTGTTATAGATTTACATTATTGTCGTGCGAATTCGCAAAGAAAATATCTCGAAAGGGAATTAAGTTTACCCAAAATATATCACTTATATAAAGAAAAGGTTGCTGAACCACTTAAAATATCAAGGTGTAGGAAAGTATTCAACAGTGAATTCAACTTTTCTTTTTTTAAGCACAAAAAAAGATCAATGTAACAAATGTTATCTACATAAAATGAATAAGATCCATCTAGAACTCAATTGCTACACTTTGAATTGCATAAAAAAGAAAAAAATATGGCAAAAGCGGAACGGGATGCAGATTGTTCAAATATAGACAAAAATCACTGTATCTTATCTTATGCAAAATGTTTTTAGTCTACCGACCAGCAGCACCATCAAATATTTTATTACAAACGAAAACTAAATACATTTGAAAAAAAACCTGTTAGATTAAGGCAATTTCACAATTATGTGAAATAAAAGTTTTTATTTGCTTTAAAATAAAAAAAAGGTATTTGTTTACTTTGTATATATTAATTGTAAAATTACTTTGATTATAGATACTAGGGTTGGCTCTTTATTGAAAAACTTACATTTTACTTCGAAGAAAAATTTCTGCAATTTCTATTTTTATTATAGAGTTACCATTTTAATTGTTCATTATATTTTATTTAATAAATTTTCCCGACTTGTTTCGACTTATTCGTTATAAAAATAAGCTATATTAAAATCCCATATAAAATTACCAAAGACCGTTAATATCTGAATAATATATCTTTATATATTAACGGTATTTGATATTACTTTATTCCATATCGCTTCTTAACCATTAAATTAAAAAAATTACTTCATACTTCTTTATAATGTCACATATCCAAAAAACTTTGTATCATACATCAAGAACAAATAAAAAGAGCTATGTATGAGGTGGTATAAAGTTAATAATTTACTTCCAATAATTAAAAGTAATTTGTTTAATCTGGTGTTGGAGCATATAACGTTCCGGTGTGAATACACAGGGCACTATATTTTACTAATCGTGGCAGCTCCTGGGTTTCGCTGATGACGTCGATATTATCGGAACATCACGACGAGCAGTCATCGAAGCCTTTACACAGATTGAAGAGGAAGCAGGTAAAGCGGGTCTTCTCATAAATGAGAATAAAACAAAATATATGCTGTCGACAAATAAAATGTCCTCACAACATCATATAGGACACAACATCACTGTCGGCTCATATAATTTTGAGGTAGTTCAGCAGTTTATCTACCTTGGAACCAACATCAACTCCACCAATAACATCGATGTTGAAGTAAGGCGAAGAATTATCCTTAAAAATCGTTGCTACTTCGGTTTGTCGAAACAACTGGGTTCAAAGCTTCTATCCCAAAATACCAAGGCACAATTATACAAAACGCTCATCCTTCCGGTGCTGCTATATGGTTCTGAATCGTGGACATTACCAAAAGCAAGCGAGCATGCACTTGGTATCTTTGAGAGAAAAATTCTTCGTCGCATTTATGGTTCTGTGTCTAACGAAGGGGTTTGGATAAGAAGATACAATGCCGAACTATACCAGCTGTACAACGACATGGACCTAGCTAAAAAAGTCAGAATAAGACGGCTTCATTGGCTAGGCCATGTAGAGCGTATGGATGAAAATGCTCCGGCTAGGAAACTCTTCGAATCCAAACCGCAGGGAACGCGTCGTCGAGGGAGGCCACACCTTCGTTGGAAAGATGAAGTATCGGCAGATATGAAAAAACTTCAAATCACCAACTGGAGAGATTCCGCTCGTGACCGAAATCAGTGGAAGACAATTTTGCGCCAGGCCCAGGACCTTCAAGGCCCAGCGCCCAGCAAGTAAGTAAGTAATTAAAATTACCATAACTTTTTTTAATATGAACTAATTATCTTCAAAATTTAAATTTAAGTGCAAAATTGTTTAATTTAAATTAACAATGTAAAAAATTTAAATATTTATCGGCTAGTTTTTTAGTATTTTCACCCTAAACATTCAAAATCGATTTACTCAACATGTACTAAATGACGTATGGGACAAAATAATTCTCATGCGACGATATATTATATTATATTAAAATAAATATTGGCTTTTATTTCAATATTATGTACATTTTTTTAAAAACAAAATATTTTTTTCAACGTAACCATTTTAAATATTATATTTTTACCTGATATATTTTTACTTAATTAATTTTTTTTTAAGTGCATTTATATTATTATAATAAAAATATAAGAATATAAATTAATATAAATTTTTCAATATCTAAATATAATTGTCTTTAAGACGAAAATTATATGAAATTAATTGAATATTTTGTTAACCTGACTTTTTTAATTTATATTAATTTTAATTTAATAATTAATATTAATTTATATATTTTGAATTTTATTATTTTTGAATGTATACTAAGTAAATTTAATTGTATTTTAATTATTATATGAAATATATAATACTAAATTGTAAACTGTCTGAGCTAAATAGTATAAAAAAATAAAATTAAAAATGTTAAAATAACAATGTTTAAAGAATCCATTTTAAATATGAAGCCAAGCCATTTTTTGTTAGTAATTTTTTAAATGAATAAAAATATTTAATTCTCTTTCAATTGAAATTAAATTTGAAGTTTTATAATATCAATATTACAACAAGTTTTCATTCATATTGTTAGCATATGTTTCAGTTTGTTTATTTGCTTTGTTCAGTTTGTATATTAATTTCGAATATAAACATTTACGCACACATATAAAAATGAACTTGCAATTGAGGCATAATGTAAACGCTGGATAGCTTTTCAATAAAATTTTGAGCTTTGCATCCAATTTGTAGAACGCAATTGCACTACAATGTGAACACAGCCATTGTACGTAAGCGTTTTTTTATTAAACAGCAACATCTTACAACAACGTAAGCTTTTTTTTTCAAAACAAAGTTTTTGAATTTCAAATGGATTTATAAATGTGTCTGTTTTATTTAAAAACTTTTCTCGGAATAACAATTTCAGACTTAAGCGGATACAAGTTGTTGTCACACATTTTATTCCCGAAATTTGTTTTTACCAATTATAATTTACAATTAAAAAAAACCTTACACTGTAAACAGAAATAACAAAACTAGCACTTTTAAATTAACACTGACACTTCTTATGTACCTTTTCATAACTATAAAAAACAAAAGCAAAAAAAAAAAAAAATATAGAAATTTTTCAATTGATTTTCGAATTTATTTCATTTAAAAATTCTGCCTTCATAATAATAAAATCTTTATATTTTTATTAAGATTTTTTAATTTTATTTTAAATTTGTTTAATTTTTGTAAAAATATTGAAAAAACAAAAACTAGATATTAAACTTTTAAAATTCCAATAAAAATTTCATAAAATTTTCATATCGATAGTTTCTTTTGATGTGATTTTCATTCCAATTTTAATTTTCCTTTTCCATTATGATTTTCATATTTCAAATTTTAATAAAAAAAAAAAAAACGGCAAAGAAGAAAATAACATTAAAATAAAAACAGAAAAAAAACAGAAAAAACATAAAAACAAACTGTTTTTTATTACGTGCAAATTCACGCAATAACCAACCTTAAACATTAAATTTTTTAAGTTTTTTTTTAATCTTCCATTTTTTATCAATGTGCATTTTTATAATAGGGGGTAATCCATTTGTTGAAGATTGTAAAAGGCGTCGGTTATAGCGATCATTGAAATGAATACGTAAAATTTTTGTTTTCGATTTTACAACCGCTTTAGACAGAAAATTTTAATGAAAAGTCATAGGAACGCTAAAGAATGTTTTAAGAAACAAATTTTGCTCAAAATTTTAACATTTTAAGTTAAAATTTTTATAAGAGAACTATTTTATCATTTTACTGTTCAGAAAAAAAAATACGGATTCGTAAGATAATAAAATAGCTTTTTTATTAAAATTTTTTGTTTGTTAAAACATTCTTTAGCATTCCAATATATTTTGTATTGATAGAAGCCGCTAATGACCGAAAAAAACGTACAACGTTGATGAGTCAAGCCCAAGACATACATTATGGTCTGTTGGCCACCTAAGTAAGGTAGTACCTATATGCTAGAATGCTGTCTTCAATTATATCATCGTGTGAAAATTACGGAACTCGGTTATTGTGCTTGTAATATTACACATTGGATGTTTCATTATTTTACTTATATTCCCTATACTAGTCTAGAAGGATGACGTTTTATTTGGGTATATCTATACGTAATTTATGATAAGTTTTACACAAAATATATTTAATATATAATAATTTATAAAAATTTTATACATTAATTTCTATAAATCCGATATAACAAAATATACAGGCTTACAATAGGTCTGCAATCTACTTTGATAATAAAAATCAACTTCTGCTCTATAATAAATCAATTATTTATTCAGTCTTTAAGATATACCCATTCATAAAGAAATTAATAAAAAAAATTATTTTAAAATCCCAAAATAAATTTCTAAGAATTTTTTATGGAGACTTTTATGCATCAAGCTTGACCTTCTTGATGAAAGCTATTATTGCTCCGCAACCTATGGCGTCACATACAAATAGAATACATCTCTTCTATATATCCCTCTTCTTGTAAGCAGAATCTGCATTAGAACTGCCAATATCGCAAGTGTTTCTTAAATCGACCATGACCTGTGATAGACTATGCCAGCATTTTGACGTTGGATCAAATTTTCCTGATTACCTGAATCAATCCTTCGAAACTTACTTTCGAAAAACTTTAAGACTGCGCAAGCCCTTGGCAACTATCCCATATATTTTAGGTCTTTTTAGTTTCCTACTTGAACTCTGGTACTAAGAATTGACTATTTGCGCCTATTGCAAGAACAACTGCTTTTTCATTACCTTGTATTTCTTCATACTCAGGATGGTAAATCTGTTGCCTTCCGCTAGCTTTATTAAGCTTTTTCAACAGGCATATTCAACCTTTTATTTAAAAATTGAGAAAGTCTGAACTTTTAAAGCAGCTTAGCTCTCTGAAATTATGTGTATAAACGCTGGGTGGCGCAGTAGGTAGAACGCTTGCTTTTCAACCGAGATGTCCCAGGTTCGATTCCCGATGAAGTAAAAAAATGTTTTATGGGTTTTTCGACCTGGTCCAGTACATTTTGTCATTGGGATCAAATAAATGACCAAAAATAATTGGCAGTATAATCTGGTAACCACTTAAATAAAATAATGCTATTCTGTTTAAGAAGACTTACTTCCTGGCAATAGCAGTAGTTTGCCACATTTAATAATTTGATTAGCCAGTAATTTGATAAATAAATGCTCGAAAAACATTGTAGATATTGTAGTATAGGCTTGCACTACCGTACTTAATTAAGCACGAAAAGGTGATTTTGCCTAAGTTACTGTCAAGAATATAAAAAAAAACTGTTGGCACCTTTGTCACCTCTTCTACATCATTATAATGTCAATACTTCAATGGCATAGGTTTCAGCTAGACAAACAGTGAAATATATACCAAGTGCCGCGTTAAGCCTGACTTTTGGTTCCAATACGTTGGAATCGGTTTTCTCGCCAACCAAGAGCCATCACTATACCATACTGAAACTACTGAAAATAAGACTAGACGTAGGGTAAGATTTAATACCTTCAACTTTTTCTCTTTTAGGTATTAGTACAGTGAGTTTTCTGTGGTAATCAATTGCTTTTGGTTCATCAGAGAAATATGCAAAATGGAATATGTTCATAAAGAAATTTAGAATTGATGTCATGGCAAAAGACTCCAATGTCATGTACATGTTGAGGAGGAGGAAGCCGCTTGACCTTTACATGCCATAGCAGTGTAACAAAACTTTGAAACAAGCCGTTAGACATAACTCCACACAATATTTACACTTAAAATTAAATAAAACCTAAAATAAAAAAGTTAGTGAATCCTATGAATCCAGAACGCTGGATTTGATTAGATTGTTAATCCAAAACTCTGTGAAACCCAATTAGGCTGTTCATACTATATATTATTGTTGACAATTATTACAAATAAAAATATGATTACTCTGTGTTAGTACCTATACATTACGTAGTACAACTAAGAAATTGCCCCAAACCCTATAAAAATTTATAGTTTCAACTATGATGTAAATAAGGCTCATTATTGCACCAAAATGTTGCACCGCAAAGAAACGGATAGAATAAAAATGTAAAGTAGTTGTGAATGTCTGACAGTGCATTTAAAAAAATTAATTTAATTTTACAGTTAGCAAATCGTCTTTTAAACAAAGAAGAATAAAAATTAGAAAATCACTACGAAAGTAACATCTGGTGATTGTTCAACAACGTAAAATGGCACGAGAGAGAAGGTAATTTTTTTTTTTCATTTTTATAGCAATTTTTTTCTCTGTTTTTTTTTTTTTTTTTTTTTGTTCATTAATGATTCATTTTTATGTGTATTTTTCGTTTTTTCTGTTTTATGAATAAAAAATTTGTGTTAAAATTTTTTTTTGAATAGAAACACTACTGATATCGTCTCTCATCTTATCTCATAACATACACAAGCACAAAAATACATACATATTATACAATATTCGAAGAGGGATAGTTTAAATTTCATTTTTCTGCTTTGTGCAGAAAAAAAACAAATTTTTGTTTTTATCCCTTTATTTTTTTTAATTTATTTAAAAGAAAAAGAATATTTAAAAAGAAAAATTTAATATTTTCTAAATTTTTTTTAAGGATGTTTAAAAAAAAAATAAATGAAAAATTTAAGTCAACAACTACAAGACAAAATTTGTATGTTTTTGTTTTGTTTTTTTTTAAATCCCAGTTCTAATAATAAAATTACCAATACGTGGAAAACTTAAATGTAGGCTAACGCGAATCCATTAGAGTACAATTATTATCATTAAGAAAATCTGCTCATTTATATAGCGGTAAATATAGTACATTAATAATGCACAAAGGATAAACTTAGTGGAATAAATTTTAAAATAATAATATAATTCATCCCCTTAATACTGTTTTGGGGATATTTTGATGTTGTTGTTTTTTTTCCTTTTGTTGTTAAGATCTCCGACTATGTTTGGGATATTTTTTTAAAGATTTATTTTTAGTAAATTTTTTTTTTTCAAATTTTTTATCTAAACCAGTTAGGACAAATTGGAATTAAAATGGTTATATAAGGCTAAGAACATACCATTATGAAGAGTAAGAGTACTAATAAACTTTGATTTTAGTTAAATGGATAGTTTATTTTTTGTTTTTATTAAAGTTGAGATTACAAATAAAAAAAAACAGATTTTGTCTCTTTAACTATAACTGAAAAAAGTACCTTTGCAATAGAGATGTTGATGAACACTTTATAAAGTGATATAGAAAAAATGTAATTTCTATAAGTTACTGAATTAACATGCATTATAGCACCATTGCACATGATAATTGAATATAGCAGCTGTGTTGCTTCAATACAATAGCAAAGGATTTAGTTTAAAGAGATTTAAGAGAATATTAAAAGAACACAATGTTGAACTTTATCAAGAAGAAAATGTGTAATAAAATGTATACAATTTACAGGACTAAAGTTCATTGTCACTAATGGTATGGGGATGAGAAATATTTGTGTAAAATTTTGTAAATTATGTTGAGTGCAGGTGTAATTTTAATAATAAAACTTTTTTAAAGTCAAACAATATTAAAAATGAAAATTTTTTTGGAAATTGAATTTTTGTTGTATATGTAAATATTGTAACAGTAGTCTTGTCTAGAAAAAAATCAAATGTCTCATAGAAATTTAATACATGTATACCTAATGGCTGTATTTTTTTTGTTTTTTTTTTTTGTTATTCAATCATTTTTTTATTAAAGTAAATTTAAAAGAAAAATTATAAGCAAGTGTTTCTACCTTCGCTCCACCGATGGATAGTTACAAGAAAATTAATATTATATTGATGAGCAGTAGCATGTCATTAATATTAAAAGTAATTGAATAATAAAAAAAAAATGAAGTATTTTCCCGCTCCCTGAAATTTGATGAAGTTTGATAAAAAATCGTACTCAATTTTCATTATGAATTGTTGTTCATGAATTTATTGTTTGTACTTATAATACTGTGGTAATTTGCCAAAACATCATAACCCGTTATTTTGATGTTTTGATATAAATTTAAATGTTCATAGAAAATCATCAAATCTTTACTTTGACAAAATCCCAGAACTCTATATTATGCTTATTATAAAGCAAAATAATAATGAATTTCCAAAACCGATAAGTCTATTTTCTAATAAATTTACGTTGCCAATACATGATATTAGCAGATATCAAGTTTTAGCAAAATTTAAAATAACCGAATTCATTATTTTTTTTTATTATTTATTTATTCAAGTTTCTCAAAATGAGCTCAAGAGCTCGTACAGAGTATAGATCTCATATGTTATATCGTATTTGTACTAACTAGCTATTTGTTCCTTCATGTTTAAAATGTTACTATTCTGTTCTTTATTTTTAACTAGCTTTGTAACCCGCCATAAATGACGGAACAAAATCAATTCTAGCATTTCTATCCTTCATTACAGTTTTCATTTCAAGTTTAAGAAAAATACGTATTTGCTTACTACATTTATCATACCTTTATTTTTGTATTATAACGCTTTTAATTACCATATAAATAGAATATTTGTAGTAAGGTGCAAAATTTTCAATTCCCTAAGGGTCATTTACTCGATAATTTTAGCGCAATCCTTTTTGCCATCATTGAAAATTTATCGTATAATTCAGAATTAAGTTAATCCTGTTAACATTCAATAGCATTCGCTGCGTAAGCTTAGCTTCAAAGTTTATAGCGAACAAATAATATTTTATAATGAGCCACAACTTTGAGCGAAAACAATTTTAAAAACAAAAATAAATAAAATTGTAAATATAAAAAAACAATAATATTGTAGGTACACATAATATTTATTTTGATGAATAAAATAAAAACTCGTGTTGGAAAAAAAATTAAAATAAAAAAATTTACTGCAAATAAATAGGTATTTACAAAACTGTTCATAATTTGTGAACCATTGATCGGTTATTTAAAATTTCATTTCATTTCAAAAAATTCATTATGGAACTGTTCATGTTAAAATTCATATATAATTATTATTTATAACATACATTAAAAAGAAGAACAACAATCAATATGGTTTAACCGATACCTATATATACCTACTTACTATATTAAACAAAATTCATCACTCGCTACAACAAACATTTCTACACACTTGAAGAAATCAAATTTACCTAAAAATTATAAATTTACAAATATAAGAAATAAAAAATAATAGTACAAAATTTCATTTAATTTCTTTAAAAATGTATAGGTTGTTATTGTTTTTATGTTTAAATCAGGAGAACCAAAACCTAACTTCCAGAAATTTATATATCATATAGATATATATATATATGTATATACATTAAAAAAAAAACAATAAACAAAAAAAATAAAAATAAATAATAATTTTAACTCATCATCGCATCACATTTCTGGCTAGAGTATATATATATACCTATAGTACTATACAGGCTATGCATACGGTATGGCAAAACTATGATGCTATGATCATTATCATAACAACAACAAAAAATATGTAGACACATATGTATATTGTGTATAATTTTAAGTAATAAGAATAACCTTTAAGTGCATTATGTTTTTTTTTGTGTTAAATGCTGTTTGCCTTTTGGTTATTACACCATATTAAAATATTGATAAAATTTCTATTAGTCTTTCTTATTATAAATCAAAAAAATTGTTTGTTTTATTTATATTATTATTATTATTTTTTATTTTTCCTTATTATTTGCGAAGAAGACTAACATTAAATTAAGCAAATATATTTCATGCAATGGTATTTTTTCCTGCAAAGGTTCAGCATGGTAGACAGGGGTTAAAAAAAAGCACCAAAGCAATTTTAATACATACTGCAATTTGTATATGTGTTGGAGTATTCCGTCGAACTTACAAACATCCAGATAAATGCAGAATAATATATAAATATAATTATTATTACAGTAAGTTTTATTAAATAAAATAAATATTAATAAATTATTATAGCCACAGAAGCTAGTGCAGATACAAAAAATATTATTACATTATTTTTTTTAGAAAATACAAAATTAAATATATTTTTATAATTTGTTATAAAAGCTAAAAATGCAAATTAGAACGTCTATGATTTAGATAATTTTGATTTTAAAAGGATGTCACACCTTCGGAATCAGACCACATACAAAGCTATGTATTGAATTTAACGTCCGAAACAGCAAAAGAAAATAATATTCCATCAAACATTACCATATCATAACCGTTCTGATAATCATACCATACCATACCATATTATTATTACTATACCATACCATATGGATTACCATACATATTACCATACCCATTCTGATGAAATAGCTTCTTGTATTTACAAAAAAATTTTGTCTCTACCAGAAACAATGAAATATATACATACATATTCAGATACTTGTGGTACAGAAAATCGAAAAATGAATATGAGAACAATGATAAGTGTTGGGCAATACACAAATCAACTCATATTGAATTGAATGTATATAGATAAAAAAATGTTGGTTCCTGGCCTTGGTAATTCAGATCACGCTCGAATTGAACGGTTGAAGAAAAACACCAACATGGACATAATGGTTTCTAGGAAGTGGATTAACTTAGTAAGAACTGTTCGGGAAAAAGTTCCGGTAGCTGTTTATGAAATAAAAACTGAGAGTTTTAACAAATTTGCACAACTCTTTAAAAAGGTTTTTCTAAAACGGAAGAAAGATGCAGAAGGATACTCTGTCAATTGGTTAAATATACAATGAATAAGAATTACAAAATATTTAGGAAATATGCAAAATAAATAATTTAGATGACGAGCTATAGTTTCATACATTAGATTTTATGAGGAAAAGTAGAGGCATTGATTTAGAAATTTTTTAAAGTACCCAATTCAAGCAGTGTTGTCAATTTAATAAGGCCGGAAAAGAAAAAGTCTATTATTTATTTTACATCTAATAAATAGCGACTGCCAGAGTTTTTATAAAAATTTAAAAACACAAAGTGATACTGGATACAACTACTTATCAGATGAAGAAGATGAAAATAATAGTTGAAAAATATTAAAAAATTTATACCTACTTATTATTTGATTTTTTATTTAAAGCTAAAATAAATATATAAAAATAATCCAACTTTTTGTTACAGTTATATCCAACTTTTTGTTATAGTTATATAGCAAAATACTAAATATATCATTTCTGACAGTTTTAATTAATTTGCCAAAACATAAGTATAATAGCCATCGTCCCTATGTCTCGTAATTTATCATAACTTGATTTAACAATATTATTAAAACTACTACTTATAATAATACTTTTATTAAAACAAACCAAATAACATTAAACTAATACCACTTATTAATTAAATTGCATTTTGTAAAGACATTCATTTTAAAAATTCATGGATATCAACTTTTGCCAAATTACCACAGATAATAATTTTTTATTGATTTATCTTAGACAACAACCGAATATGTAATATGTAATAATTTATTGAAAAAACAAAAAAACTAAATTTAAATTTAAAAATTGTTGAAAACTGTTCATTGGGGAGTTGCACCAATTTGATAAATTGAAATTCTTATGTGTTAAGATGTATGTTTACACTCTTATACAATGGTATGAAATTTTAAATTGAAATTTGTAAAATATTCAGTTTCGGTACGTCTCGTTTTAAATATCTAGAATTTAACAGAATAATTATGATAGAGAAATGGTACCGTACCGAGGGGATATTAATTGTGTTGTACAATAATAATTTATGCCAATCATAATAATTTATGCCAATTCATTTGTAATGTCTAAAGCTTCATCATTATTATTTAACCTTATCAGTGAGGCATAGCGCGGAATATAAATAATATTTTTGGCTTACTACATCTAAAAATATATTTGAAAAATATGTTCGAGTAGTTTATTTTAGTCCATAAAATATGTATATAAAATACTGGATATAAAAAAAAAATAATTTTTACCAAAAACCACAGTCAACCAATAAACCCAGGAAGATAATAAAACCTCTACATAATTTCTGTTCAATTCGATTCGTATTTTACATTTGAAAATAAAATGTTTTAAATTGTATTAAAAATATTAAATAATGTAATATTGTATTAAAATATGCAGACCGTGACCGATAAAAATCAAAAATTTAGTACATTTATGAGTCAAGCTGGAATATCTATTGGCCACCTCGAGGAGTTTATTTTAGTCCATAAAATATGTGTGGTTATCTGGATATAAAAAAAAATTAAGCAAACTTATTTTACTTGTAGATTAAATTGTTGACTGAAATTAGTAGATATACCATAAAAATTCTACAGAAAAAGCTATTGTATGTGATTGTGTATTCCAAATCTCTGTGTAAAACCAGTTCGGGTTTTCATCCCATAGACTTGGAATTATATAAAAACAAAAAAAAAACAGACTCTTATCTCATTCATCTATTCGGTGAACTCGATATTTTCAGGAACGCAAATGCTTAATCTGCATTAGTAACGGTAATCAAGAAAAGCTTATTTGCGGATGCAGTGATTCGAGGTCTATTACCCTTCAGGTCTTCTATATCTACGGTGTCAACAGATTGACAATATTAATTGATTTTTATTTAAAATTGTTTTCTGCAACACTATATTCTTCGTACGAAATGAGTAGGTTTGCTATGTTTTTAAGCTGGATTAATTTTATTCGTCATTACATTAAAACTTAGATAATATATATTAATATATTTTTTTTATTATTATATTAATAACATTTTTATTTATTCTTATTTTCCTTTTTTAATTACCCTAACTACAACTATTATAGTCAACTATCAACCTGAATATTCTCGAATAAAAAGAAAAACAAAATGCATGTATACAGTAGCTATCCTTGTAAATATTTAAATAAAATATTTTTTTTATGAAAACTTCAACAATCGGTACACCTAACATACATTTTCGTACAAAGATTACAATTAATTTAGCCCACCAATGTGGTAGAGATACCTGTAGTTAAATCTACTACTACGAGTGTCATCCGATCACGATCATTGTCATGCAGATATTGTATCTTTTAATTGTGTTAAACAAATTTAATTTAGCGCTTAAACCTCATAATTATTCTCTTATGGCCCCGTTTCTGTATTCACTGTTTCCAAAAAATTAGTTGGAAAAAAATTTATTATATATTTAAGAAATTATACCAGATATTTCAGAGGATGCGTATCAGCTTATTACGAGGGGAAGGAGCCGTTATTTTAAAATTTAAAACAAAATATTATTAACTAAATCAAGGGTACTCTATCGAATGGTTATATTTTCAACTTCCGCGAGGGACCATAAAAGGGTTTTTCAAGCCCAAAAATCGCCGAAATCCAGATTTTCAAATGGGAAGGGATATTTTTTTTTTGCAAATTCGGATTTCCCGATAAAAAATAAGAAACTTATGTGAAATGATTTGCTTTTTGCTTTCTCAGTATTTCCACTTAAAATTAATAAAAATCCCACTTAAAATTAATAAAAAGCTTAAATTAAAAAAAAAAAACTAAACGAAAAAATTTATTTTATAAAAGTTTTTTTTTTTTTTACGTAGAATCCGAATTTGCACAAAAAGGTACACCTTCCCATTTGAAAATCTGGATTTCGGCCCATTTAGGCGATTTTTGGGCTTCAAAAAACCTTTTGCGGTCCTTCACGAAGTTGAAAATATCACCAATCGATAGAACACCCTCGATTTTCTTAATAAATTTTTTTTGTAATTTTAAAATAACGGCTCACAAACACAGTGAAAACAGAGCGGGGCCGTAAGAGAATCTGTATTTGTCGATCAAATACTTGTGTATTTGTAGATTTGCACAATATTTTGTGATCAAAATTTGGTTAAGTCTCCTCGCAAATGTTTAAATCGTTTACTGATTGATTACGAATTGATTTCTCTATCTTTACAACCTAATCATTATCAAAACAAAAAAATGGATTCCAACAATGTGATAAACAACTCAAGCCATGTCTAATTTGTTTGTTTTATTTTATTAGGTCGTATATGAAGCAAACACCAAACAAACGGTCTCTAGACAACCCAAATATGCATGTACGTAAATGCTTTTCAAATTATTATAACAAAATTTGTTATATTGCAAAATGCACAAAGCCATGAAGATATTAAATTTTTTTAAATTTTGGCTTCAGCCGATGTGGTATTGGAAATTAAATAAAAAAGTTAAAGCTATGCAAATACAAAAAAAAATATAATTTGTGAATAAAAATTAATTCTGATTTATGAATGAAAACATTTTTTTTTTTTTGTTTAAATTATTCTTGAATATATTTTTTTATTAAAAATACCTACATATTGTTTTTATTTTCGGAATAGGTACACTTCAATATTTTTTTTCCATATTCTATTTTTTATAAATAAATATAAAAAAAATGCTTACATCAAAATAAACAAAAGTGCCTACACACTGTTCTCAGATACATATTTCATTAATTATTTAGTACAATGCGGTAACCTATCTATTATGTAATTAATCATAAAAACATCCTTATAGTTTAAAATAATAAAAAAAAAAAAAAAATTGCATAACTTTTGATTAATTCAATAAAGTTAAATTGGTAAGTTTTTCAAATTTTTAAATTTTCTAAAAATACAAAATTAAGGAAATTTCCATTTATATTAAAATAGTTAGCACTCAAATATATTTTCTTAAATTCAACTGTATATAAGTAGGTTTATATACTACCTAAGTATTCAATTTTTTCCTTTCTGCAAAATTTTAATATTTAATTTTTTACTTATTGTGTTTATGGTTTTTTTCCGGATTTTTAAATTAATACTTTTTTTTTTTTAAAAAAAAATAATTCATTATAATTTATTCTACGACCAAGTATTTAAAGTCATTAACAGAGTTCCGTTTTATTCCTCGAAAAAAAAAAAAATATTAACAAGAGAATTATGAAAACAAAAAAAAAAAATTAATAAATATTTAAAATAAAATTAAAATTTTAAAATAAAAATAATAACAACAAAAAATAAGATAGATAGATATACATAACACTCAAAGTTGAAATGAATTATTTCAAAGCTACCTACATACTAATTTTTGATATAGGTATGTATTGGAGTTTGAGATTCTGTCCTGAAAATGTCATTTCATTAACAAAAACATTTAATTTAAAAAATAGGTCACAAAGTTTAAACCAATAAGAAACATATTGAGCACATTTTAGTCATACTGTACATTTTCGTTTTTAATCGCAAGTCCGCTATTATTCTTATGGGACAGTAAAAATTCACTAAATTACTGATGAGTGAGAAAATCGGTTTTTTTTTGTGTTAGACAAATATTTTAATATCTTTCTCTTTATTGTAGTTACATCTACTACTACTAATATCATCCTATCACGATGATTGACATGCAGGTATTGTAACTTTTCATTGTGTTAAACAAATTTAATTTGGAGCTTCAACTTCATAATTATTATCTTACGATCCCGCTTCTGTGTTCACTGTTTCCAACAAATTAGTTAAAAAAAATTTTATTCAGTCCAATATGCAAGCATTTGTTGAAATTTCGTCTGAGATAAATTTTATCTTTTCTATAGGTGATACAAAGGCCAATATAGGTGGAATAGCAACAATAAAACTATAATGAATTAGTTTGTGAAGCACTTAGTCACATCAAATTGAACGCAATAGATAATATGACCTAGGCTGAATTATAAGTTTACCAAAATTGAACAAGGAACAGTAAATAATAACTCAGTCTACATTTTTAGAATGTAATTTATCATTATCGTAATTTTAACTCTTTCATTCGCACAAAGTTATTGCATTTTTAATAAATGACTGATATAAGTCGATCTAACTATACCCGTTTTTCTTCCAAAGTCTCCTTCAATTTTACTTTCGAAAATATTATTTTGATTAGCACATTGTCCTGGATTCTGAACTACGTACCAGAAATGTTCAATTTTTCTGTATTTAATACACTGAGCAAAAAAATTTGTTTGGCTCAACTATAAAATTAAAGAACAATAATATAGTTGTAAAATATAGTTACATTAACCATATTATATTATCATGTAACTATGGGTTTTATGTAAAGCTAAAAAGTGTCTTATATGGTTGAATAAAATATAATATGATTGCAACACAAATAATTTATAGTCCTCACAACAATTATATATTAATTATTCTGCATTTAGATGGATGTCTGTAAGTCCGACGGAATACTCCAACACATATACAAATTGCAATATGTATACAAATTGCTTTGGCACTCTTTTTTAACCCCTGTCTACCATGCTGAACCTTTGCAGGAAAAAATACCATTGCATGAAATATATTTTTTTAATTTAAGGTTAGTCTTTTTCGCAAATAATAAGGAAAAATAAAAAATAATAATAATAATATAAATAAAACAAACAATTCTTTTGATTTATAATAAGAACGACTAATAGAAATTTTATCAATAGTTTAATATGGTATAACCATTTGCCTTTTGGTTGCCTTTTGCATTTAACACAAAAAAAAACATAATGCAATTAAAGGTTATTCTTATTACTTAAAATTATATTCAATATGCATATGTGTCTACATATTTTTTTTTTGTTTTTTTTTTTTATTGTTATGATAATGATCATAGTATCATAGCTTTCCTACCGCATTCATTGTCTGTACTATAGTACTATAGGTATATATACTCTAGCCAGAAATGTGATGCGATGATGAGTTAAAATTGTTAGTTATTTTTATTTTTTTTATTTATTGTTTTTTTTTAATATATATATCTATAAGATATATAAATTTATGATCGTATATAATATTTAGAATGTATTATGGGGTTAGATTTTGGTTCTGCTGATTTACACATAAAAACAATAACAACCTATACATTTTAAAGAAATTAAATGAAATTTTGTACTATTATTTTTTATTTCTTATCTTTGTAAATTTATAATTTTTAGGTATATTTGTTTTCTTCAAGTGTGTAGAAATGTATATTGTAGAGAGTGATGAATTGTTTTTAATATAGTAGGCAGGAATATATAGGTATCGGTTAAACCATATTGATTGTTGTTCTTCTTTTGAATGTATGTTATAAATAATAATTATGTATGAATTTTAACATGAACAGTTCGATAATGAATTTTTTGAAATGAAATGAAATTTTAAATAACCGATCAATGATTCACAAGCTATGAACAGTTTTGTAAATACCTATTTATTTGCAGTAAATTTTTTTATTTTAATTTTTTCTCCAACACGAATTTTTATTTTATTCATCAAAATAAATATTATGTGTACCTACAATATTATTGTTTTTTTATATTTACAATTTTATTTATTTGTGTTTTTAAAATTGTTTTCGCTCAAAGTTGTGGCTTATTATAAAATATTATTTGTTCGCTATAAACTTTGACGCTAAACATACGCAGCGAATGTTATTGAATGTTAACAGGATTAACTTAATTCTGAATTATACGATAAATTTTCAATGTTGGCAAAAAGGATGTCGCTAAAATTATCGAGTAAATGACCCTTAGGGAATAGAAAATTTTGCACCTTACTACAAATATTCTGTTTATATTGTAATTAAAAGCGTTATAATACAAAAATAAAGGTATGATAAATTAGTAAGCAAATACGTATTTTTCTTAAATTTGAAATGAAAACTCTAATGAAGGAAAGAAATGCTAGAATTGATTTTGCTTCCGTCATTTATAGCGGGTTACAAAGCTAGTATTATTATAATCACAAACATAATTATATTTGTAGCAATATTATTTCTAATTGAAACAAAAATAATTATGTTTGAAGTAAACATTTTGTAGTTACTTTCTACAAGCCGATATTTTGTTCTCAACTATAATATTGTTGTTTTAAATATGATTCACTAATATATTATTATGTTAAAAATAAATATAATATGGTTGAATGAAAAATATTTATGTTTATACCAAACATAATTTATAATAGGTTCAATAATAATATTATTCTCACAAACTTGAATTATGGTTGCAGCAACATTATTTTTAATTGAAACAAAAATAAATATAATTAAGGTAAACATATTATACTTAAAATACTAGTACAACACAATAGTATATATTTAATTTCTCTAGGATTATATTTTTCTGTCAATTTATTATAAAATGGTGGTTTAAAATATATATTTGCAACGAATGAATTCCAATGAGTTAAAATAAATATTTGGTTAAATTGTTGCTTCTTTCTTTAAATTAGAATTGATAATTTTTATTTTTAACTGTAAAAAAAAAAAAACAACATATTTAATAGTTAAGATTATTCTTAAAATTAAAAGTACTTATATTATAGCATTTGACAAGAGACTCTAAGAAAAGCCTCAACTTTCGTAATAAATTTACATAAAAATAAGTAAGTTTTTGATTTAAACAAATTATTAATCGTTATATCGATTAACTGAGAATTTTTATATTACGCTTGCATTTATTAACACGTTTTGACTTCGTAAAGAGCAACAGTAGACTGAAAATTACAGTGAATTTTTTTTTTGAAGGATTTTATTTTAACGCCAAATATAATATGATTATTTCAACCGTAATATGATTACTGCAACCATAATATGTTTACTTCAAACATAATATAATTACTTCAGTGCAATTGAGGCAACTATAATATGATTTATTTAATCAAAATATGTTTGTTACAACTACTGGATTATGAGCTTCTTAACTATATTATGATATCCACAACCATAATATTTTTGTAAACAATATAATTTATAGTCGGTTTATATTTTTTTTAAATATAGTTGTAGCAACCATAATTTATTATAACGTAGGTATAGGTATATTATTTCGATGAACAATAATATTTTTAAGACAAATAATATATAACTATGATCGATAGAAACATATTATCAACCATAGTTATATTCATCATTAACATATCAGTAATGTTTGTTTCAACTATATCTAACATAATAAGTTTAAAGTAATTATAATATGTTAATCGCAACCATTGGATAAACATATTATTTCTCTTAGTGTAGTGTTCAACCCCATATAAAAATGTGGAAAATCAAGTTGACTGAACTTTTTGTTGCAATACGAATAAACGAGCAAAACGAGTACACACAATATCAAATTTGAACAAAAACTACCCCAAAATCGGTAACATTCTATAAGTCTGATTTGTAGTCTCATGGATGTTATTGTAGCTATTGATCACTTTTTTTTACTATTAACAAGCACCGATCGATAATCGATATATTCAATCAAACTTTAATCTATTTAAATATAAAAAGCATATAAAAAATGCAATAGAAGTAACATAATTTTGTTTCGGAATACTTAAGGGCTACGATAAATATTAGAGGGACACATTTTTTTTGATTTTTTTAAAAAAATTAATAATTGAGTGTGAAATATTGTAATTTGACTTTTATTATAATACCTAACTATTCAATATCATTTAATTTTTACCAAAAATTACAATCATGTTGGAAACATAATCACGACGAATGACGAGTGACGAATAACCAAATTTCGCTCTTAGAGACACAATCACGGCGAATTATTCGCGACGAACAAATTTTTGTGTTTTTGAAATTTCAAAATTTGTTTATTGAAAAAATGGAGGAAAAATATTAATTTAAAAAATTAATTTTTTATTTGAATTTGAATATTAAAAATGTTTTATTAAAACAATTTTGACCAATTTATGTTGGTATCAATGAATGTCTTTCGTATTCGTCGACGAGTAAAATAGAAATAGATCTATTTTTTGAACGCGAAATTTTGATTATTCGTCATTCGTCACGATTTACATATTATAATCTCATGTATTTGAAAGCAAAAAATTCGTCATTCGTCGTGATTGTGTTTTCAGCTTCAACCAAAAATAACCCAGGAAGATAATAAAACCTCTAAATAAGTTCTGTTCAATTTGACTTTTACATTTTGAAAACAAAATGTTGTTTTAAATTGTATTAAAAATATTAAATTCTGTAATATTGTATTAAAATATGCGGACCGTGAACGACTAAAATCAAAAATGTAGGACATTTATGAGTTAGGCTCATGACCTGCATGATCTGTTGGCCAGGTAAGCAAGTAAGTAAGTAAAAGTATTAAACAGAGTTTTATTTTATTTGAATTAGCCAAATGTAAACAAGTTATCCAAATGTCCGAAAATGCTCTAACAAAGATAATCTTGCAGACTGGGGTGTGCAAGAAAATCATATTGACTGAACTTTTTGGTAGAATACGAAATGCTATAATAACCAAATATGAGATTTTGGATTTGAAAAAACTACACCAAAATCGGTAGCCACAACTCTATAAAGTCTATAAATAAAATTAAAAACAAAAACGTAGACACAATAGCAATACATAGGTATATACTAGCTATGCAGGTATATAAGTACAAACAAAAAATAGATTAAGATATTTGGTTTATAGTAAATTATCTTTGTAGTACTTTCGCCAGTCACATGACAATAATACTCAAAAAAACAAGTATCGCAGATAAAATTTCAACGCCTTAGAACGCCAGCGGTAGTGTGCGCCAAAAATGAATTATAGAGAATAAGAGAAAGGTGGTTAGTGTAATGCCAGATTTGATATCCAGAATATATTTGTAGATAACTGGAAAATATTTTTCGAATATAGGGTTCTCTGTAAAGTGTTAAGTGAGGCCAAAACTTTCGGCCAGCTTCATGAAGAGAGAAAGAGAGAAAATAGGTCTTACTTAACCATTAAACACTATTGTAAAATCAATCACACAAACACTGTTATAGCGCCGCAGTGTCTCTCATGTAAATTTGATATAAATAAATGAAAAAAAATTAATAATTTTTTTTGAATTTGTAAGTATTGCAAAGAATTTTTGCATGGTCATCCGTACATGTTGTTTTATCACATTTATTGCACAGAGATGACATTGTTCACGTTTTAATTTTATCTCAAGAAGTCATTTTTATTTAATTTATTGACATTTTATTTATATTAAAATTTATATTGAGCCGCTGCAGCGGTTTATGTTTATAAAATTGATTTTGTCTTATATCAGCACGAAGCTTACAAGCTTAGGTCGAATATTTTAAAGGGTTAATTCAAGATTATGTAAATTTTTAAAAATATTCCATGTTAAATAAAGGAATTGCAAAAATTTTAAATAGCCGCAGTGATGCCTTAAATATGGTTAAGGGTTAACTAGTAATCATTATTTAAAACTATTTTTAATGAAATTTCAAAACAAAATCACGTCATAATTTTTCAACATGAGAATTAAAGGGTTAATTTTAAATATTCAAGTTAAAATTGATATAATATATTTCATTTTAAAAAAATATTTATTTAATTAAACCATATTATACATTAAATTATTCTACTTAATATTATTATACGTATGTATATACATAAAGGAAAAACAAAATTAAATTAAATTGATTTTAAAAATTTTGTATACAATATATACAAAGATTTTATAATGATATAAAGGAATTAAATAAAAAAAAAAAAATAAATAAAAAAATTTTAATTTAAAAAATCACCACAAAAATTCAATTTATAATAATTTAATTATTCAAATAATATGCTTGAATATTTTCATTTTAAATTTAATAATAACTATTATATACGCTGATAGAGTAACTTTATTAAACAAAATTTATTTATTTAATTTATTATATAAAATATTGTTTTTTATTATTATTAAATGCAATATAATTAAAAAAAAAGAGATTTTTTTTTTGTTATTTTTCGTTTATTATAAATCACTTAAGTTATATTATAAAAACAAATATGAAATATTACTTTGGATTTAATAAACCGAATATTTATTTAATTATTAATATTTAATTATTTATTTTTCATTATTATTTATTATAGAGAATAAATATTTGCAAAAATTTATACACATATATTTTAGTATCTGTTATAATTTTATGGAACACACCACTATACTATAGCATTATAAAATATTTTTCAATTTACAAAAAAAAAAAATAATTAATTATTGTAAATTAGTTATAGCTATCAACTACAGAATTATGAAAAAATATTTAATTCTTTTGATTTTGAAAAATAAAACTAAAAAACGGGATATTTTTCTTTGATCATTAATTATATTTTGCTTACCAATTTATTTCAAATTTTAAATTTATTAATTGATTATTATTCAATAAAATAATATTGTACATCAATTTTTCGTATTCTATTTTTAATATTCATTGAAAAATCATTATACTATTAGTTACTTAATTAAATATTTTATATTATTTGTTGTTAAGATTAACTTTTTGCTGTTAAAATTAGTGTCGAAGTTAATTTTACGTTTATTAAAAAAAAAAAATATTTTATTTTTTTTAATTAATGCAAAAAAACAAATTTAAATATTGTACACATTTTAATTTTTTATCATCTGAATTATTCTTTATATTATTAAACTATATAATATTATAATAATTATGTATATATAGTAATATTTATGTGTATATAGCATTAAATTATTTTTCGTAAATTCACATTTTAATTTATTTTGTTTTTTTTAAGAAGAAAAAATTTTTTTTTTTTTAAATTTATTTAATTATATATTATTAATAAACTCTTTTTACTATACACTGATTATAATTTCAATATATGAATAATAATTATTATTATTTACATAATATTATATTATTTAATTTTTTAATTTATATAATATTATTCATAATATTATTATACACTATAATAACAATCATACCGATGATAATAATATATTTTATAAATTAGATTACGAATTCTGATTAAATAGATTTTATTTATTTTAAAATAATAATTTATGTATAATTATTTTAATTTTGTTATTCACTTAGGTACAATAATAATAATTATAATACATAATTTAAATTAATCATTTTTTAATAAAAAAAAAAAAAAAAATAATACATTGTGTACCTAATTAAAATGAAATTATTATATAATAATAATTATTATTAGAAATTGATAATTGAGGTTATAATAACATTTTTTTGTTGTTAAATGAGTAGAAAATTAAAAATTATTTTTAAATAAAATTACCACATTTTAATAAAAATACTTATTATATACTTATATGAATAATAATCAGCACTGTTTTAACTCATCATTATTAGGTAGGTACATTTTTCTAAGGTTATTCATAATTTATAATATAACTTAACACATTAATAATATTAATTTTTAAAAATTAAATTTTAATTTATCTATTAATAAGATTTTATTTAAATTTAAATTACTATTTTTTTTTTATACTAATTCTATTAAATATAAGGGATCAACTTTTTAGTAATTTATGTATGAGACTGAGATTTATTACGTAAAATAAAATGATTTACACTTATTATTTTTATTTTTTACAATTAATTTTGGTTTTTTATTAATTATTAAAAAAATTTAAATTTGATTTATTATATTAAATAGATAATCAAAACGAAAACTTTAAATTTTTTTTTAATTTTTGGTTTTAAATACACTTTTTATTGTTGTAAAAAATTTCAGTAGATAATATATTCAATTTCTGAGAAACGAAAAAACGTATTTTTTTTTTGTATTTACTATAATTAATAATTATCGATATTTAATTGGTTACACATTGGCATTCAATGGATTAATTAAACAGCCAATAAATTTTAGAATTTCAAGAGAAATTAATTGTTTTAAAAATCTTTTTATCAATTAAACATTATATTATATAAACAGTATATTAATTTTAACACTATGGTATCCAGTAAATTATTATTTTTCTGAGTAATCGAAAAACGAATATTATTTTAAACTTTTATTTTTATATTTAAATTCTATAATTGTTAATGTTTACAGATATGATAAACCTAATTTTTTAGTTAAAATATTAACTTTAATGTGTTAGGTATATTTTATTTTAGGAAAATTAAGTAAAATTTTTCGAATTATTTTAATACCTTAATAAATTCTAAAGGCATAATAATTATTATATTATTACTTTATTTGTCAAATAATATATTTTTTTAAATTTTTATTTTGTATTTTTTTATTATATTTAAAATATAACAATTTCTTTACGAAAACTCTTTATGAATGATTAAAAATACCTATTTAAAATACCATTTTTTACTTTTGTTTTTATTTTACAATAATTGTTTTTTATTATTGTCATAAAATTCTTAAAATATTTTTTTTATTTTTTTATTTTACATTCTTATACACTTTAATAAAATTATATTTCCGAATTAAAGAATTTGTTTTTCATTTTATTAAAATTGGTACTTGTGTTTTTGAAGTGTATATATGTAACAATCAAATTTAATTTGAAATTTTGCAAAAAAAAGCAAAGTTAAAACAAAAACACAAAACAGTTTAAAAACGAGAGAATTTTACTTTTATATTTTTTTTTTTATTTATTTTTATACGTTATTTTTTTTCTTTCTATTTTTAATTTTTTTGTTTTTTTTTCTTGTTTTTTTTTTTCTTTTGTTTTGCCTATTGACAATTTGACATAAGAAGAAACGCAACAAGCATGCTTTCTTTCTCTTTTTTCATATTATTTTTATTATTTTTTTTTTCAATTTTCTTCTTTCATATTATTATATCAAATATTTTTATGTTTATTTGTTGTGTTGTTTTTCGTTTTTACTTTCTTGTATCGTCGATTTACATTTTATTATCCTTTGATATAAATTCATGTTGTTGAAATTATCCTTATCATCAACATCAAATTTATAATATTATTATATTATGTATATATATATATATATAATATAATAATACGTCTATTATAAAAGAATATTTCACTTAGTAATTGTACATAGCATTGTAATAAATAAACATCTAAATATAATTTATAACAATATTATAATAATTGTATATAGATATAATATTAATATGTACTTATATTATAAATATTATGCTGTTAATATCGTTTCAAGTTCATTTTACATTTCCTATTTATCTGTTTTTATCTTTATTTCTTTTTCTTTTCTGTTATTTTTTTTGTTTTTTTTTTTTTAATCCTGTTTCAGTTTTTGGTTTTGCTTTACTATCGTTAACACGGTCGTTTAAACAACACAAACATTATTATCATAATATTAAACTGTTATTATTTAACCGTTAATGTAATTAACAAGATTTTAAATTACATATTTCTTTTTCTTCGCTTAAATTAATATTCTTCTTTTGTTTTAATTTTGTTTATTTTATTTTTTTTTTTTTGTTTTTTTTTCTAAAAGAATTTTAATTGTTCACTAAAAAATATAATTAAATGAATAATAATATATTATTTAAATTATAAATAAAATGTCAGCAGAAATAAGAAAAAGAATGACAATAAAAATGAAAGATAAACATTTTAATTAATAACCATGATAATAAATTATTTATTATAAGTAATTATTAAACCGCGATATTACCGTTATAAAAGTTTGCAGAAGACTAAACAAAAATAACAAAATAGCTGTACTTTGCTTGAATGGTTTCCTTCTATTAAAATGAAAAACGAAATAAATTGAATAGCAAAAGAAAATATATGAAAAAGGATAGTACTGATAGTGTATTATACAGAAACGTGTACATATATTTTTGATATACGAATTTAATAATAGAAAAATACGAAAATGCATACTAACATAAAAACAAAAATAAACGATATAATATTGTACAGAGAAAACAGATTTTTTGGTTTATCGTAATATCGTAAAATTATACCGGTATTCTGTAAATAAATTTTCTTTTATGATAATAATTTTTATTATTATATTTTTATGTTTGCTTCACTGTAAAGAAAAAAGCTATATGTATACTTACAGAATATTGGATGATATTTTTGTTGTTTTATATTAAATTTCTGTTTACAGTATTTTCTGTTCAAATTCTCTTCTCTTATCTTTGAAAGTTTAAATTTGGATAACAAAAATCAGCTGTTATTAATTTTATTATTATTATGTTTATTTTTTGTTTATATCTGTGTTAGTAGGTTAATTTTAAGCAGCCAATCGAAACTATATATATATACATACGTGTGTGGATATAGTATAACAATAACTTTGAAACAAACATATAATATGATATAAGTTGTATTATCAAACTTATAAATAATATTATGATGTATGAATATTAGATGGTTTTAAAGAAAGACAAAACAATAGTATAATATTATTAAAGTGCAGTAAAGTAACTATTATTCGATCTACATATTATTATGTATATCATTATTGTTTTATAAATTTGTTACTTTAATATGAAAGAGAAAGAAAGGATTTAAAAACAGGTTTGAATTAAACATAAAATTAAGATGTTTAAGTGTAATACAAAATTGTAATTGAAGTATAATATGTAATGTAGTTTAGGTATCTATAATAATAGCATCGGTATAGAATTGTAAGTAATGAATATATTATTTAGAATGTGGGTAGTAATCGTATGTATAATGTATGACGGTATATGATATGTTGGATATTTTGTATTACCTTTTTTTTGTTTTGATATGTATGTAAACATGATTGATAAAATTATATTTTTTATTTTTTTTTTTTTCAATTGAAATTTGATTATGTCAAATATGATATCATAGTTTTTTTTAAAAAAGAATAAAAACAAAATTATTTTTTTATTAAATTTAATACAAAATTTATAACATAGTTGCAATGTTGGACATTTTTTTTTTAACTTCAAAATTTCTGTATTTCACATAAATTCATTACCTACCCCACTTAGAAGCAGTTAGAGGTATAAAAAAGTATTGTATTTAATTACAGTTGTCAAATAGTATTCTCTATCATACATTGTTCTTTACGATGAAAATGAAGTGTGAATCAAATATTGGATCGGGATTAATTTCTACGGTACACGATCAGGTGACATTGTACGGTATACGATCACGATCATTGTTGCATAATAGTTTAATTTACCGACAAGATTGGTTCAATTTATGAAATTATTTTTTCATTAAAATGTTAGAATCGTCCTTTAAAATACTATTAGACTCACTTGGTCTGATAGTGATTAATTTGTAAGATAATGGTCAGGCTCATGTATTTATTTATTGATTAGGATATTGTTGTACAGTATCCACATCAGTATTGTATATAATTTTTCAATTAGGTACGTTTTTTTGCTTTCGTTATTCATTATTAACCATGCCCATACGTATAAAGAGAATAATCAATCAAATAACATTATTATAAAAATTTGAAATTACATCGATATAAATATAATAATTAGGGTAAATAGAATGAAAATGGATAATCAAATAAAGCTTTGTAATATATTTTTTTTAAAAATTGAGTTAGGAAAACCCTAATATCTTAAAAATATCAAAATTCATCAAAATACATTGCCTATAGCTGTTGTTCTAAATTTTGCATTTACATAATAATTTTGTTTGTTTTCAATTAATACCGTTTAGAAAATTAGTTCCATACTCAATCATAATGTACTGATTAGAGGATAATAACTGGAGTTCTGCAGAATTATATAACACCTATACTATTTGAACTTTACTTATAGTTAAGTTTAACTAATCAATTAAAACCAATTCAATATGGTTGAATAGAATAAAGCTTTCATCAACAAAATATTTATGGACACTCTAACAACATTGACCTAACTATAATGAGGAGGTCTACTCTCGTTGATTATATTATAAAATATTACATTTATGTGTGGAAAATAGGTCAGGAAACCATCCTTTGTGCATTTTATTTCTGATAATTTTTTAAATCACTAATTTGAATTATTTTAGTATTGTTTTTTTTAAATATAGCGACTCTATAATACATTCGAAAATGTTCGATAGAGTTTTTGAAGTTGTTAAGATTTTTATAGTAGTTTGAGATAATAAAAAAATAGTGTTGGTAACTCTTATTTTATAACATTAATTTAATCATAATTGTAAATATACTGCTACTGAAATGAAGTATATTATTCAGGTTTGTCAGGACATTTTGATGTGGATTTCATATTAGAAAGTGATGAATTCTTTTTTTTTTTTTATTTTTTTCTTATTTTTATTGTCGTTTTCTACTACACTTTATGATATAAAAGTGTCATAAAACTTTTATAGAGATACTTAAATTGACATACAGACACACTGTAAAAAAATATATTATTATGTACGTATTTTAATAAAATTTATGTACTCTATTGCAAAATATTATGTGAGAGATTAAAGGATATGATAAAAGTATCCTTTTTAAAATTTATATTGTTGTATAATACTAACATTCAACCACACATATACAAATAAAAATATTTTGATAGCTCAGATTGTGGTAATTGATCTAGTTTAATGTTTTTCATTATACAGTTAATAATTAAGTGAATATATACATATATATATATATATATATATATATACATATTCAAGGAATGTTGCTAACAATTATTATTATTATGTAAGTTTGTGTATTTATAGAATATTATTATATGTACATTTATTGCTATTTTTTATGAAGTTACATTTTTTTGTTTGTTTTCGGTTTTATTTATTTATTTTTTTTTGTTACTGAAAAACAAAATTAAAGAATGAAAATTGCAGGATGTTACAGGAAGAAGAATTTGTGCACTTAAGAAAATAATACAAAACGTTGACTTAGAAAAATTTATGACTTTCGTTTTTTGGTTTGTTGTATCTGGAATTGCTTATTTTAAATTGTGGCATAAAAAAAACAAAAAAAAACAAAATGAAAAATATACAAATTGCAATATTTAAAAATTAGCAAATCATAAATTTTTAAATCTAAGATTATTTGAAAATTTAATAATAAAATGAAAGATTTGATGTAGGGGCAGGAAAAGTTTGAATGTTTCAAATATTTTTGTGAAAAAAATTAAATAAATAAAATAAAATAAAATAATTTAACTGGAGTATGCATAAATTAAGTTTTTATGTGTACATATTTCATAATAACCACACAAACAAGTAGAAATGAAATGAGAAAATGCAATGGCATGGTGCATGGTGCATGGTGCATGGTGCATGGTGCATGGTGCATGGTGCATGGTGTTTGGTGCATGGTGTATGGTGCATGGTGCATGGTGCATTGTGCATGATGCATGATGCATGGTGCATGGTGTATATTGCAAAACTTATGCTGCGTGGCTCAGTGTCGTTACTGTTCTGGGACTATACCGGACAGTGTACTTGTATGTATAAAATAATAAAATTCAAAATTAAAGAACTGCAAAGAGACCTTGTGAAAATTAATAACGTACCCGTACATTACCATTTTTAAGAAAATATACCATTGAGCTAAATTTTAAAAAAAATCCAATATGAAGAATTCTGGGCGAATAGGTTGGGAAAAAAGACAAAAACAAAATTAAAAGCACTGAGAGTTTAAGTGAATTACAAAAATTTGAAATACACTCTAGAACAAAATGTTGAAAGAGTTTATTACAAATTAGTATTATTGTATTCTTAAGCCTAATAAATTGTGGTGAATTACAAGGTGGTGAATTATAATTTCAACTAAATAAGAAATTTTACTTGAGCATTTTGGCTTACTTTTTCAATTTCTATTTAAAAATATCCCTATATTGAAAAATTAATTTATAATTTATTAAATCTATCCTTCTCAAAAGATAATACCTATTTTTAGTCTGCTAGGCGAAATCTAATGAAAATTGGAAAGCCAAATACAAAATGTATAGCTGATTTAAGCAAAATTTTGTTAATCTTCACTGTTTTGAAATGAAAAAAAAAAAATCAAAACGCACACAAAACCAACAAAATATACTTTTTTAATTTCCTGTATTTAAACTTGACCTAAATTATATATCATTTGGAAAATTGTTGGTTTTCCATTTTTTTTTTTGTTTTTTACCGTCATTTTATGTTGTCAACATTTTTATTTTTAATGTTTTGTTTTATTTTCAAAGTAAAGGATCCAAATAAAATATCCTAAAGTAAGGATATTTTAGTAAAAAAAAAAAAAAAAATATTTTAATAGCTCTATATACAACAGTTTACTTTTATGTGCGAGTAAAAAACTAAAATGGAAGCGAAATAAATTTGGTTTACTTTTGTTGATATGACATTTTAATAAATAATGTAAGCATTGAAGAAAATGAATTGTAGAAAATAATTAATATTGAGAGGAAATGAAAATAACAATTTTAATTAACTGCATTTTAAAATTTTCAAGAAATTTATTATGTTTAGTAGTTTTATGCATCTGAAACAGAAATTGGAAAAACAAAAAACTATATCAATTTTTGTTGTTTTTTTTTTTTTTTTGTTTTATTGAAAACAATTAATAGGTTGAGTTAATTTTTAATTTATTAAAGATCGTAAATTCGTAAATTTAATAAAAAAAAATGTTTAAATTTTTTGAATTGAATTGATTTGAAATTTATTCTAGTTAGTGAACATTTTAATGTATTTTAGTTTTAAAAATATTTAATAAATATGACTACGTAATAACACTATAAATAAAATATGATGTAAAAATAGTATTCATTAATATTGAACATGGGAATCGATTTATTAGAAAGGTAATAAAGTGAAATTCCAAAACGTTTGTGTAATTATATTTTATACTTACAAAATATTCACAACAGTCTTATAATTCGAAGCATTTGTATAATGGTTTGGGAGCATTTGTATAATGATTTGGTATTTGTTTTATGGTTTTGGGGGGATAGATTAACTACATCAGAATATAAAACCGCTCAATTCTTTATTGCAAACTGAATTGCATGGGTCAACATTATTATTACTGGATTAAGCTACAACATGTTAAATATTTGCAATCAGTTTATGAAATGTATATATATACAATAAATCTTATTATAATAACGTTAATTAGAATAAAGTGTTTTTTATTTATTTATTCTTACTTAGTTCAAGTGTTTACAAATTACAATATTAAAATTTACAATAAAATCATTTTACAATAATAAAATATAAAACGAATACAATTAGTAATTTAAAGTAGACATCACAAAAAATTATACAATTAGTTAACACAAAATTCCTAATGAAATTACGAAATTACATTAAATAAGGATTTGTTTACAACATCTTTACTCATATCAAAATTTATTCTTGTAACAAACAAAATATGTTTAGGAAATTGTTTCGTTCATCATAACACTACTAGAACTCATCAGTAGGTATTTTTAGTGTTAGACTACCTATACAACGCTTATTTTCATTTTGATTGATTTTATAACTTATTAGAAGATCTCAATAGTAGGTACATCTGTGAGTTATAAAAATCAACCAAAAGTATAATGTAAAATGCAATTTTTATAAAATAAATTTATGTGAATATAAATTTTTCAAATGGGAAATATTAAAATTTCCATGTCATTTTACTTTTAATAAAAAGAACAAGTTCGATTTATTAATTAATATTGATACATAGACGTTTTATATCACCATTGTATCTATAAATATTATTATTATAATTTGAATTAACAAACAAAATATGTTTAGGAAATTGTTTCGTTCATCATAACACTATTAGAACTCATCAGTAGGTATTTATAGTGTTAGACTACCTATACAACTCCTATTTTCATTTTGATTGATTTTCTAACTTATTAGAATATGTCAATAGAACATCTGTGAGTTATAAAAATCGACCAAAATTTCATTGTAAAATTATAATAATAATATTTATAGATACAATGGTGACATAAAACGTCTATGTATCAATATTAATTAATAAATCGAACTTGTTCTTTTTATTTAAAGTAAAATGCCATGGAAATTTTAATATTTCACATTTAAAAAATTTATATTCACATAAATTTATTTTATATTTATTGTTGTGTTGTATTGGTTTGTGTTTATCAGCATTCTGTTAATAGGCTCATATTTTCCGTAGTTAGTCCTATGAAATGTTATAGAAAATATGGTTTCATGCCTAAATCGTGCTCTTGTGTTAATTCTATTTTTCAAAATGTTATCAATAGAACGTGAATCAATGTGTTTATTCAAGACTTGGGTTATAAAATAATACTATGGTGTTGATTGAATTGAGTCTGGTCTAGATATTAAAGATAACATTTTAATTTTGACATAGAATATTTTTTGATATTGATTCTTTTTACACACAAGCCAAATATTTACACATCAGCTATATACAAAATAGAATCAATGTAGAAAAAGTAAAACTGTATTATAAGCTTTAATGAAGGTTACTTAAATTTAAAGAAACTAGACAAAATATTATTAACAATTTGGCTTAATTATTATAAATATTAAAATTTTCGATTTAAACTTTTGAATAGATCAGAAAATGTGGTGAAAATTTTTATCTAGTTGCGGAATCTATATTAATTCTATGAAAATAATACTTTGATGATGATAATGTTTACCATCTTCCAGCAGTCATATATAGGGCGAAAATATTATACACATTTGAATTTTGCATATCCTATAAAATCTCTAATTCCCCATCCCAGTACCAGCATTCCATAGAATCAAACAAATTATATTTTAATCCAACAAAAATAATTTTTCAATACAATAATAAATTCTCCCACATATAGACAAGTTTAAAATCCCTTTTAATTAAATACAAAAAAAAATAAAATAATTCCTTTTTATTTTATTTCATTTTATATTATATTTATTTAAATTTTTATGCTAATCCTCTTGAACAAATAAGGAGTTCGTTCCATTAATTTTTATTAACAATACAAAAACAAAAAAAAACAAAAAAAATGGGAAAACACAAAAAAATATAAAAAAGTACAAAACTCACCAAAATGTTTTGATTTATTGAAAGTAACAAAAAAAAAAAAAAAATAGGTAACAAAAAATATAGTGTATCATAGACCTTGGTTAATAATTTAATGCACTTGATAAAATATTTTTGAAAATAAAACAAGTTAAGTATATGAAACCAAATTTATCTACCAAAATGTAATTTTCATATTTTAAGCTGTGTTACAATACCCACATTTGTCGTAATAAAAATAAATTTAATTATAGAAAATTGAATTCGTTTATAACAATTAAGTCAAGTAATGACATGCTGTAAATCAAATGAATGTAATTAATTATTAGTTTATATACACGACAATCGCAGATAAATATTTTGACGTATTTCAAGCTTTCAATTTGCCTAATACATTTTTATAGACACCTATAATTGGATAAAAATTAATTAAGACACGAATTGAATAAAAATGTCAGGTACCTACTATCTTTTTCAATCTAATTTTATATAAATTTAATATAAAAACAATTTATGATAAACACTGTGAGATTGATTGAGATCCTTTTCAGCTTTAGATTTTCCTTAATATCTGCTAGAAAATAAAATAAATTTCATATTGTATTTTTTAAATTTTTTAAATTTCATATCGAAAACTGGATTCTACAAGTATATATTTTTTTTTCTTGCTTTATTTGTGTTTATACTATTACAAATTTATTAATCTTAAAAGCTAGATTTCTTATTGTTTCTATATTTTTTTTTTTAGTCTACTTATAATTTACATTGGAGTTCTTAGATCTATTTTAATTTTAATTTCTACAAGTATTTGAAAAATAGATCTCCGCATCAATTTATTTGCAAAATTTTATTATGCCATTTTTAGAATATTTCAGATTACATTTAGTCATATTTCGTTTGTTTCATATTAACTTTTATGTTTTGTTCTATTTTATCAATTTTTAATACAATTTTTCTTTAAATATTTAAAAATTTTACATTATTTTCCATGCTATTCCTATAAATTGACAGTACAAATTTGAATACATTAACTTTTTACACTCGTGAACAATTTTTTTTAATCCTTTTAACCTTTCAAATAGTAAAAAAATATTATTTTCCATATGAACAAATTTTCACTTTATTTTTTTCATTATTCAGGTACAACGAATTCTTATTTAACTGGATTTACGGAAATATTTCCAAAAAGTTCTTTTTAAAATTCTTTGATTTTTGAAATAGAAAGAAGTATGCTTAAACTTTTACCACTTTTTATATAAAAAGTCGACTGTTTGAAGTTAAAAATTAAATATGATAAGTTAACTTTACTTTAATGACGTCTGTTCTATTTGTAATTTAAAAAATGTATTATTGAGTTGAGATTTATGAAGTAAAGTAAATCTTTAACATTACTTAAATATTCTTTATGAGGCGTAAAATATTCAGTCAGTAGCCACTATAAAAAAATTTAGAAATTTTCTTAAATCTGTCTAATTGGTCGGATTGTTTAAATGTTTTTTGTAACGGATCATGCATATTTACAGCTACATAAATATTTATTATGAATTCGTAGCTGACACTATTCTGAGCCAATGACTTTATTATTGTTGTTTCAAACTGTATTATGCGTATTTGGATACTGCAGTTTATTTTACTTCAAACACGAATAATTCAGTTCAAATCATAATATCATTATTTTCAATTCAATTCAATTGGATTTTGAATTTTCATTTGGATTTTGGAATAATGATTGAAGAGTATAATGATGAACTCGTGAACTATCAAATTATGATCTCTTAAAAGATATGAGATTTCGAATATTTTCAATTTGCTTCTATGACATTATACACTTCGATATTTTTGGGCACTTTGAAATATTCTATAGTCATATATCTATAATCTTTAGTCATAATTTCGTTGTACAGGGTATAAATTCAATTTCCGGATAATTTTGCTAATAACCAGAACTAGAACTTATATAAATCAATTTTGCAGAATAAAGTACTAAAAACGAAAAACTTTTGCTAGAAACCAAATTTGATTAAAAGCCATTTTCCAAACAAAGCGATCTATTCAGAAAAGTCCAATTGGTTTTAAATACTGTATGCATATATACAACTGATGATTATTTAGTGAGATAGCAAAATAATAAAATCAATAAAGTGGAAAGTTTTTTAATAATAACATTTTCTGCTTTCTTAATGTTTTTTAAAATAATTTTAAAAAATATATCTAATAGCTAAAATAGCTACTATATTCTAACGTTATTATAATGGAAATTTTCACTGACAGCAAACTTTTAATTCCATTTAAAATTACAACGATGCATATGATTATTATTTCTGATATACTTTCAAAAATTACAATAACAACAAACACATCATCATTATTTATGAAGAAATTCAGTGATTTCACCATTAACGGATCATGCATATTTACAGCTACATAAATATTTATTATATTATTATTGAATAACAGTAATAATAATAATAATAATAATAATAATAATAACAATAATGAAAACAGAATTGCATGCTTACTTCTAAAGTATGGTTGGTGCAGTGTTAACTTCCGGATTGTTTTAACTAGGCCAAAAGATTACTGAACCGGATTTAGAAAATGGTAAAAAAAAAAAAAAAAAATTTGCTCTCTTTTCTCGTTTAATATTCTTATATTTGGAATTTTATACTAAAAACTTTTTGTTATTCTAATATTTTTATATTTGTTTTCTTTTTTTTTATTATTATTATTTTATGCAAAATCTCCTTAAAAACTTCCAATATAATATTTTTTTTTACATTTTTACATTATTTTATTTCTTCTCAATTCTCCTAACATAAGTTGTTATCTCTAATGAACCGTAAACATCCTCTTGTAACGGTATTAAAAATTTTCTACTCTTTTTCTTCATGATCCGTATCCGAGCTATTATTTTGCTCTCACGTTTGCTCTCAATATTCAATTTTTACTCCTGTTGTTCAATATTGTACCAAGAGGCATCATAAAAAACAAGTAAACAAACAAGAAATAAAATAATTCAATGAAAAGAACAATAACAAAAAAAAAAAAACAAAAAAGGAAAACGGATATTCCTTCCTGCTTACCTTACCTCATTTTCCTGAATTACAAAAAAAAAAATTTAAAATAAAAATTAAAAAAAAAAATGGGAAAAACAAAAAAGGACCACCTTACATAAAATACTATTAATAATATCGAAAAAAGATAGGAAATTACTGATATAATATTCAATAGAAATATAAGGATATTGATTGGTAATAATTAAAAAAGGAAATTCTATAATACATAATAAAGCGTATATAATAATAAAAGATAGGTATATTATAATAATAATTTTATATAATAAAAATAAATAAATATTTATTAATATTGGTTTGTAAATTTTACAATTTATTTATTGTAAAGAAAAACAAATAAAAACCCGGATTTGTCTTGTTTATTATTGTTAGGAAACTCATTCATAATAATAAGTAAAATTTACTGTTATTTTTGCAACAATTTTGAAAAAAAAAAAAAACATAACAAAATACCTAGCAATCTACCGAGTTCAATTAAATTTACAGTACATAGAATAATATTGGTTATTATTATTATTTTGTAAAATTTTATTGTTCAAAAATAATTGCATTACTTCAATATTAATAATTTCATTTGTACAGGGTGATTATAACAAAGTAAATTGTAATTAAATAAAATATTTTGTTTTTGTTAATTTCTCTTGAAAATTAAAATTCTCTATTTCTTCGAATTTTTATTTTCAGCTTGACTTTTTAATACTACAAAGGTAGGCAAAATTCATTACACACTCAATAAATTTTAACATTTTTTTTTTGTTTTTCTTTTCTAAGGACGGAATTTATAAATGTGTTAACAAAAACTTTGACAATCAATTTTATAAACTGTTTTTAATTTAAAGTCAAATTTTCGTCTAAAAAAATCTCAAATGACTGAGGTAATAACAGGTTTGTCTTGCTATGTCACCCCGGCAAAAGTATTTACACATTAATTTGGTGTTTATGTGTTATGGATGAAAAACTTCAGATTAACAGAATAAAATTATTTGAAACACTGTTAAGAGCTGCCCATCGTCACTTTTAAATATTATAATACAAATTCAAAAAGAAAAATTAATTAAACGCCATAAAAAAATGCACTTATTCACCTCAATAGATCAAAATGCAATAATGTGTAAATAATTATGCCGTATAAAACCAAATGTGTAAATACTTTTGCCGGGTGGCATAACAAAAGACATCAGCTGTTACTACCTGAGTCATTTGCGATTTTTTTTAAGCGGAAATTTGACTTTAAATTAACAACACTTTATAAAATTGATAATTTTTTCTAAAAAATGCCAAATTTTTTTTACACATTTGTAAATTCCGTAGTTAGAAAAGAAGAAGAAAAAAAATGTTAAAATTTATTGAGTGTGTAATTAATTTTTCCTACCACTGTAGCAGTGACAGGCGCGGAATTTTCAACTGAGGAAGCACTATAAAAGGAAACATTAGTTTGCTTTGGTTTTCCTTTTCTATTGAAATTTTTGCTAAACTCGACTGTTCACATCTATTTCTCAAAGTAGTTTTAATTCTGTTTAGGCAGAACAACGATCGCTCAACTGAAACAGTTGTTATAGAAGAAGTGTTTTTATCAATTAACAAAGCTTAGACTATTCACTAAAAAAGTTGTTTAATTCTGTTTCAATTAAAAATGTTAATATTTCGCAAATATTGTTTTTGTTATTAAAATTTTCATCTGAAAATATAACTTTAATTTAAGTTTTGATTTTAAGTAGTTAAGCAATGTAAAAAAAGTGTGAATATGAATTTTCTATATTAATGTATTGAAAAATGCGGAGTAAACCGTTTTATTGTTGTTTTTATTAGTAAAGCAAGCATTGGTTTACCATCCTTAACAATTCATAATTTTTCCTCAAAATTTATAGAAGAAAATGATTTTTTCTTAAGCTTTCAATAACACAATTACAATTTTCTATTATAATTATTTATAAATAATAAAAAACAAAATTATTTTTAAATTTGTTAACAAATTACCTAATTGTTTCAAAACTGCATAAAACAAAATTATGGCTGAAAATAAACAATGTAGTATTCAATAAAAAAAAACTACAGAATTACTTAACACAAATCAATACTACTCTCTAAAAAAGCCGAAAACTACGAATACATTATTTATATAAATATTAATTCTCATTTAAGTCAACAACCACAATAATGCACAAAATTAATTCATTCCTTGCTACTTTTTTTGCTTGTAATTTAATTTTCTGTCATTTGATATTTTGCTTTCCTAGATAATCTATTTTCTAATTATATCAGGTAGGTTTGGAATGAATATCAGCGGCTCATTCAATTTTTTTTTCTTCTAAGATTTTATTTTATTGTCGCTTAATTTATTATGTTGTTGTTGCTAGGAAACTAAATAGAGACAGTGTGTTTGAGTGAATGTATATTGTAAATGAGGAGAATGACATTTAATTTGTCATTATAATAAATTATGCAATGTATAATTTTTATAGCTATATTAGTAAGAGAATAATGATTTTTAATAGGCATTATTTTCAAATATTTTAAATTTTTGGTTGTTGAATATCTCTTGTTGTTGTTGTATGATTGAAAGAATAATAGTAATAGAAAATGTTGATGTTTTTATAAGCATTATTTTCTAAACATACATAATGTAGTTAATATCATTCTAGATGCATATAATTTTTGCTTGAAATATTTTTTCATTCGATTCGAATTTTTGTAGTTAAGTAATTTTTATATCAAATTAAATATATATTTTATATTAAGTTGTAAAACATAATAAATAATATTTTATTTGGGGAAGCACTCATTCAACTCAATATATGGACGCTTCGTGCCTGCACTGTAGATACCAAATATAGAAATTTTGAAAAAAAAAAATTTCTGAACAATGTAAAAAATTGCAGTTTTTTCATATTGGTTTTCTTTAGAATTTTGTCCCTGTACGTAAAATTTTGTCAGTCAACAGCAAGACAACTGTCACAATAGCTTTATTGTAAAATCAAAAGTGCATTAAATAAATTTTAATATTTTAAATAATTTATTATTTTTTTTTTATGCCAAAAACTGATCATTGCACTGAGTAAAAAAAAAATCTGAGCCATCAAGTCTAAAACTATTTTGTTTATCAGCTAACAAAAATATCTTAAATGATTGATCAAAGCTTCAGTTAGAAAGCAAGATTATTGAAATGATAATTCAACCAATTGAAAATATATTTAGAAAAATAAATTGATAGCTTCCAAATCAACACGATTAGTTTAAGGGTGCTATATTCCCATTCACAACACAACCTAAATATAGGTTGTAACTGACAATTTTGTTGTCTTTCTCTATTCTCATTCACAACACAACCTAATTATCTGTCAAAACTACACAACATAATATTTAAGTTGTGTTGTCTGCAAATATAGCTATTCCGATTGACAACAGTTTGTGTTTAAGTTGTCTGGTTACTGGTTAAGACCTGGTAAAATGTTTTTTATACTTATCTTGATACGTAATGAACATTATTGAAATTTTGATTTTTGGACAATTTTTTTGTTCAAGGTCTTCGGTTCCGACTTCTGAACCGCGGACCAATCCGAAAAGTTTTTAAAAATTATTTATAATAATTATTAATAACCTTTTCCCAGAAAAATACAATTTAAACCCGTGATATAGATTTTCGGCCCCAATTGCCTTGGACCCCGGACCTATTGTCTTCATCACATTTAAAGACCATTGTTCTGATGACAAAAACAAAAAAAAAATTCAAGGTCTTCGGTCTCGACACTTGGGACGCCGGACCTCTTGTTTGCATCGTGCTTATGAGCCATTGTACAAAAGACCCATTATACTACTGACAAGTTAAAAAAAAAAAAAAAAAAATTTCGAGGGCTTTGTGAGCTGGGACCCGAACCAATTTTTGAGGAGGCTGCTCAATTTCTTGAACTTGACAATTTCCACCAGTCACCACCTAGAAGATGTAGTTCATATGATACGGTTCCGTTGAATACACACACATTGACTCTACTCTACTCAATAATATTATTACTAAATTATTTACACTGTTATGATATACAACCTCTTTACAACAGGTAAAAGTTGTCATTCAGAATAGCAAAATTCGGTTGTGTTGTCTATTGGGTGGAGTTGTGTAGAGATAACTCAGCTAAATACTGTTGTGAATGGGAATAGCATCCTAAAATAAAACATTAGGTTGCGACATCAGTAATAAATTCAGCCACAAAGTGTTAGTTACTATTGAAAAAAATAACCCTTTATTTCACGCCTTTGTTTTTACATTAAAAAAATTATTTTTGATCAGTACTAGACTTATAGATCAAACTTTGTTCTGGGTAAATTATTTTAGATCTTTCTCTTTCCGGGAAAATTCAGTGCATTTAATTTAGTTATGACTTTATAATTTTTTTTGAATCGTCTTATTGGCAAACTTTAACTAATATTTTTAAATATTTTCAAATAATACACTTTAGAGAATACAAAAGTACATATACTGAGCAAAAACATAATATGTTTGGCTCAAGTATAAAATTAAAGAACAATAATATGGTTGTAAAATATAGTTACATTAACCATATTATATTATCATGTAACTATGGGTTTTATGTAAAGCTAAAATGTTTCTTATACGGTTGAATAAAATATAATATGATTGCAACAAAAATAATTTATAGTCCTCACAACAATTATATATTAATTATTCTGCATTTAGATGGATGTCTGTAAGTCCGACGGAATACTCCAACACATATACAAATTGCAATATGTATACAAATTGCTTTGGCACTCTTTTTTAACCCCTGTCTACCATGCTGAACCTTTGCAGGAAAAAAAACCATTTCATGAAATATATTTTTTTAATTTAAGGTTAGTCTGCTTCGCAAATAATAAGGAAAAATAAAAAATAATAATAATAATATAAATAAAACAAACAATGTTTTTGATTTATAATAAGAAGGGCTAATAGAAATTTTATCAATTATGGTATAATAACCAAAAGGCAAACAGCATTTAACACAAAAAAAAACATAATGCACTCAAAGGTTATTCTTATTACTTAAAATTATACACAATATGCATATGTGTCTACATATTTTTTTTTTTTTGATTTTTTTTTGTTGTTATGATAATGATCATAGCATCATAGTTTTGCTACCGTGTGCATTGCCTGTACTATAGTACTATAGGTACATAATATACTCTAACCAGAAATTTGATGCGATGATGAGTTAAAATTGTTAGTTATTTTTATTTTTTTTATTTATTGTTTTTTTTTAATATATATATCTATAAGATATATAAATTTATGATCGTATATAATATTTAGAATGTATTATGGGGATAGATTTTGGTTCTGCTGATTTACACATAAAAACAATAACAACCTATACATTTTAAAGAAATTAAATGAAATTTTGTACTATTATTTTTTATTTCTTATCTTTGTAAATTTATAATTTTTAGGTATACTTGTTTTCTTCAAGTGTGTAGAAATGTATGTTGTAGAGAGTGATGATTTCTTTTTAATATAGTAGGCAGGAATATATAGGTATCGGTTAAACCATATTGATTGTTGTTCTTCTTTTGAATGTATGTTATAAATAATAATTATGTATGAATTTTAACATGAACAGTTCGATAATGAATTTTTTTAAATGAAATGAAATTTTAAATAACCGATCAATGATTCACAAGCTATGAACAGTTCTGTAAATACCTATTTATTTGCAGTAAATTTTTTTATTTTAATTTTTTCTCCAACACGAGTTTTTATTTAATGCATCAAAATATATATTATGTGTACCTACAATATTATTGTTTTTTTATATTTACAATTTTATTTATTTGTGTTTTTAAAATTGTTTTCGTTCAAAGTTGGGGCTCATTATAAAATATTATTTGTTCGCTATAAACTTTGACGCTAAACATACGCAGCGAATGTTATTGAATGTTAACAGGATTAACTTAATTCTGAATTATACGATAAATTTTCAATGTTGGCAAAAAGGATGTCGCTAAAATTATCGAGTAAATGACCCTTAGGGAATAGAAAATTTTGCACCTTACTACAAATATTCTGTTTATATGGTAATTAAAAGTGTTATAATACAAAAATAAAGGTATGATAAATTAGTAAGCAAATACGTATTTTTCTTAAATTTGAAATGAAAACTCTAATGAAGGAAAGAAATGCTAGAATTGATTTTGCTTCCGTCATTTATGGCGGGTTACAAAGCTAGTAATATAATAGTCACAAACATAATTATATTTGCTGCAATGTTATTTCTAATTGAAACAAAAATAAATATAATTAAGGTAAACATATGATACTTAAAATACTAGTACAACACAATAGTATATATTTAATTTCTCTAGGATTATATTTTTCTGTCAATTTATTATAAAATGGTGGTTTAAAATATATATTTGCAACGAATGAATTCCAATGAGTTCCAATGAATATTTGGTTAAATTGTTGCTTCTTTCTTTAAATCAGAATTGATAATTTTTATTTTTAACTGTAAAAAAAAAAAAAAACAACATATTTAATAGTTAAGATTATCCTTAAAATTAAAAGTACTTATAATATAGCTTTGACAAGAGATTCTAAGAAAAGCCTCAACTTTCGTAATAAATTTACATAAAAATAAGTAAGTTTTTGATTTAAACAAATTATTAAATAACCATTATTTAACCAACCTGTATAGTTTCCATTATTTCGTCTTAATTTTGGTTATTAGTTATTTTTTGGAAATATTTTATTCAGTTTCTCATAAGGTACTTCATTGTCTATCAAAATCAAGAGAAAAATTAATGGTTAGCTTATAAAATATTATGCAACAATTTATGAAAACACTTACCAATCTAGATATTTATATCCATTAACTGAGAATTTATAAACACGTTTTGATTTAGTAAAGAGCAACAGTAGACTGAAAATTATACAATGAATTTTTATTTTTGAAGAATTTTATTTTAACGCCAAATATAATATGATTACTTTAACTATATGAGATAATTGGTTCAACCATATTATGATTACTTTAATCATAAGGCAACTATAATATGATTGCTTCAATCATAATATGATTAATATAACTATAATATTATGATTTATTTAATCAAAATATGTTTGTTACAAATACTGGATTATGAGTTTCTTAACCATATTATGATATCCACAACCATAATTATTTTTGTAAGCAATATAACTTATAGTTGGTTTATATTTTTTAAATTATAGTTGTATCAATTATAATTTATTACAACGTAGGTATATATTTCGATTAACAATAATATTTGTAAGACAAATAATATATAACTATGGTTGAAACATATTATCAACCATAGTTATATTCATCATTAACATATCAGTAATGTTTGTTTCAACTATATCTAACATAATAAGTTTAAAGTAACCATAATATGTTTATCGAAACCACTGGATAAACATATTATTTCTCTTAGTATTGTACTGATTATTTTTAACCCCATTCTTTCAATCAAAACCACCAAATAGATTGAACAGCCTCTTTAGAACAAAATTATCATTAAATGACTACTTAAATCGAAAATATTTCCCGCCAATGATTTTGGTGTAAATGTAGATTAACTGATTTCAAAAATAGAGGATTTCCCACCCTTATTTTCAACTAAACTATTTTGCATTTACATCGGTGTAACTGTAAATCATAAAAAAAGCCCGTTTGATGATATAGTGTACAATGAAATGAAAATTGGAATCAATATTATAAACTGCAAAACAGATTGTTAATAAAATATTCCACAAGGTTTAGTGAAACAACCTGTTATACATTTAATTTATATCGAATTCGAAAATTTATTAACTTCGAAAAACTACTTCAAATTTTTTTTTTACAATAAATAGCTAAATTTCTTTAAAAATATACTTAACAAAATATTTTTTAGTGTCATTAATACAATATAGTTTTATGAATTTTCGTAGGGCAATTATTTCAATAGAGAAGAACTTTTAAAATAAAAATTGTAATAAAGTAATGTCTTACAACTCATAAAGCTAGTATAATGAGAAAAATATTGAATTTTTGTTATTTGAATGTTATTTTATGTATTTCATTAATTATATTTGGATATATGTACTCATATTTTTTACTCCTCTACTAACAGAATGTTTCTATCTTAGTACATTAAAAATATTAATTAGCAATGATGTTAGTGTTTGGCTAATCCAACTGAATGTTGCAATGTATAGTAAAAATCAAATAAAATTAAAGTATGAAAAAGCTGTATTGAGTGATAAATCGTGTAATTGTAATGAAGTAAAACAAATTGGGATATTTGGTATAAAGTAGTGGACCACTGATTATTTATAAATTAAAAACAAATTATCCAAAAGTTTTAGAATGAAAAGCTGCCAGTGATTGATTGACACCGAAACATGAACCATACCAGAGATGTAAAGATGCCTGAACAATTGACATTGGAAAATTCCCTACCCAAAACAAATACGTACTTCAGCATTATGATATTGTATAAGTGATGTCATAAATAATTTTTATTATTATATTTTTGTAAAAAATGCTCATTGAGTACTTTACATTGAGTAAAGGAAAATATTAGCCACCTAGGCCAAAAATAATATCAGCAAAATCATGTTTAGTAAATACCCAGAATATTTGAAGCTACAGGAAATTATAAATTTAGTTAGCAGACTGAATAGGATAACACCTTTTGAACTTGTTTAAGAAAACAATAATACAAAATCAATAAAAATCATATAAATGAAGAGAGAGAGAGAGAGAGACAGTCGGTTAAATCTAGCTTAAACTTATAACATTATATAGAAATGTGTATGATTGCTGGGTTATAATTTTTAAAATAGCTGGGTACAATAATATTGAATTAAAAAAAATAGCAAACTATTAAAAGTCGTCTGATATATATTTTTTTTTACCTAAAAATGTACATTTATATTGCAAAAAATATGAATTTTTTGTTTTTCCAAAAAGGAGTAGATACAACTAACAAAAGCGATGGATTTATTTTTATTTATACTTTAAAGTTTCGTAACTGAGTATTCAAATGTCGTATTTTAATGAAAATCATAACTAAAATTCCAAAGAACGATACATTTGAAGATATTTTTTATGTTATCTTTATTAGTCTTTATATTATTTTCAACAACTTCTCTCCTAAAAAAATTAAAGGATATTGAAAACATAACGAAACATAACGGTCGAATAATATTTTAACACTAGTGAAGCTGCTTTATATAGAACGGAGATTCGAAATTAGAAGGATTCAAAGAGAGAGTAAAATAAAGTTCATATTAACTTTTAGTGAAAAAAATTATGATTCAGATCGAACATCTTATATCAAAGCTATCTTGCTAGAAAAAACCAATTATTAAAGTTATTAAAAATAATATTAGAAAATTCTGGTCTTCTCAAAAACTAATTTTTCTACTAAAAAAACAAAAACAACAAAAAAATGTAATTTTTATTTTTTATATTAACAATTTTTTTTTTTATAAATAAACCAAATTTTCACCTTTATATTTTATGATTTCTAATTTCCAATGTAATTAATTTTTTTTTTTTTTTACTCTCTAGTTAATAATCAGTTTCCGTTGTCGGAAGCATATTTTGCAATTTTCCAAAACTATATTCTATACTCGTATACAATCAGATCTCTGACTTTTTTCTTTTATTCTATTTTTCAGACAACAAAATATAGTCTATAATATGTATAGGTAAGCGGCATCCATTCAATTCCATATACAATTATTATTGTTAACGTGAAGTAAAATGAAAATCACTATAACACACATCTCACATCCTTAAAAATGTTTATTTAAAGAATATTGTAGCAAAAATTCTAACTTTAAGAAAATTTAACTGAGAACTGAGTGTTGTGTACACATTTTTTAATTATTAAATGAACATGGTATACCTTTATATACTAACTATACTATAGCTAATAAATAAACCGGTATTTTTGAAAATATAATAAAAAAAAAACAAAAAAAAAAAAAAACTACTGTTGTTTTGTAGTCTTACTAAAATATGAAAAATATTAGAGCATTATAGTATTTCATTTCATGTACACAAACACTTTGCTAAAGTTTTCAGCAAGTTATTAAAAAAACAAATATTAAATTAAATCGAAGAAAAGCATTTGTTACTGGATAAATGAGAACCCTATTATAACATAATTGAAAATGTAACCGCAGTGATATTTTATTAAAAAAAATGAAAATATAGTTTGGACTAATATAGTGAATAAGGAATAAAAAATTGTTTGTGTTAGGAAACATAAAAATGCGTTCAATCATAGCTCTTTCCATTTTTATGTATAACTAGTATTAGCCCGAAATTCCTCAAATCCGAAGAAGTTTGTAAAAATTCGTTCTAACTTTTATTATGAATTATTTTAGATCATTCCAATTCATTCTTGTTACTAAACAATTTTTTATATTGATTTATCTCAGACAACAACCGCATACGAAATAATTTATTTAAAAAAAAAAAATTTTAATTTAAATAATCCTGGAGATTTGGAAATTTGATAAACCAAATTTTGTGTATGTTAAAATGATTTAAAAATCTGGTCAAATTTTGAATTGAAATTTTGAATTAAAAATTAAAAATTTTTTGAACAATATTTAGTTTCGCTACGTCTATTTTTAAATATCTATCATTTAAAGAATAATAATAAAAATATGACTCAGATCCAATTCTGAGATCCAAGTATCGTACTTTATTCAATTTACAGATTAATATGATATAATAATATTATATTATGAATAGTACTTATATATTGAATTTAATAATAATATTGAATGAATTAGCCTTGTACTGAATTTCAGAAGGTGAATTTTAAAGGTGGGATCCATTTTAAGTAATTTAAGCTATGTGTGTCTATAAACTATAAGTTATAAGCGTATATAAGTTATAAATATAAGCTATATATAACTTAATCTATGAGCGATATTTAATAACTATTTATTTCAAAGTATAAATTCATAGCAGAAAAAGCTCAGAAAAATTAAATAAATTTTTAAATTTTATTTAAGTCTTAATGAATAAGACAAGAAGATAAAAAATATAGATGTGATATATAGTAATTGTTAGGTTGCATACCTCTGTACCTAACACTATATTTGTATTAAATGTTATAACAGTAATTAGCACATGATCATTAGATGCAAGTAAATGTTAATGTATTGATGAAACCATGGTAGTTTTTAAGAGATGAGTTCAGTTGTAATTGGAGACTCAAGTGAAGTATAACTCAATAGACTTAAAAAATTGTAACGTTATGATCAATAACATTATTCTACTTTCATAAACATTACAAACCAATAATGTATTTTGAAAGAGATATTCGTCTGTGTAAAAATAATTAAAAAAAAAAAAAAAAGCAAAAATTAAACCAAAAAATTATAATAAAATATTGTGAAAAGCAGTAAAATAACTGGAAAATTTTCTTAAGTAATTCAGACACATGCACTTTGCCAAAAATTAAATAAAAAGTTATATAGCTATATTTTCTTCTGTATTGTAGAGATATAATGTGCAATTTTATTAAAACTAAAAACAAAAAAAATAACATTCTTTTTTACCCCCGTATTTTATTTGCTCTTTCCTCCTACTCTAATTCTTTTTGATATTTATAATTAAAGTTTTTTTTTTTGTGAAAAGCTAAAAAATAAGCAAAAAAAACGTACATAGAGAAAGCATGTAAATAAAAAATGGTATGAAAAAAAGACATACGACAATTAGATAGTACAAAACTATTATATAATTATTATACATATATATATATATATATAAAAGATGCTAAGAATTTGTTTTCAGAACTTTGAGTTCATTATCTAGTGTAGGATGACAAACAATTAATGAAGTAAAAAAAAAAAAATTTTAGACTTTTTTAAGTAATTAAAAAAATGTTTTTTAAGAAATTTTTTTGGGAAAATTTTATTATGGGTACTGAAAATTTACAAAGGAATAAAATTTCATAATAATTTTTTTTTTTTTCTATAAAATTCAATATTAGTTTCTTCTATAGAATTATATCGAATTAAATATGTTTGCTACCAATTCCATTTACAATTCCATCACACTCATATAATAGATTTTGGGTAACAGACTGATTACAAAAACCTTTAAGTGAATAAAGGAGGAAAAGTACGTAAAAAAATAATTTTTATTTATTTTTATTTAAAAACGAAGAGTTGAATTTCTACAAAGCTATAAAACAAATTCTAATAGCTGAATGGAAATTTGTTAATAATATTTTAAATAAGTCTGTTTCTACTTCTATTATATCTTTAGATGTAAATGGTGTTACTATTTCGCATTCACTAGTTGTAGCTAACTGTTTTAATGGTTATTTTTGTTCTGTAGCATCTGAATTAATTTCAAATCAAAGGCCATGAAAGTAAGAATTATTAAGTTTCTAACTAAAATTAAACTTTTTAATGCTAATCAATTTGGATTCATGAAGGGAGGTGTACAGAAAATGCACTTCTTAAGCTTTGTGGTGAAATTTCGTGAAGTCTTAATCTTAACAAATCTTGTATTTCCTTATTTATTGACATTACCAAAGCTTTTGATATTGTTTGTCACGAAATTTTGCTTAATAAATTATATGCAATACAGGTTTTAGTGGTTTTATATTTTGCAGGGTTCGGTTCTTGGTCCAATTTTTTCTGATTTTTTTTAGTTCTTTGTCAGAACAAAGCTTCAAAGGTAAACTGACTGCATTTGCTGATAATACTTATGACAAAAAAAATCTTTTTGATCTTATGTGTGATATAAACGATGACTTAGACTGAATTAGGAAATGGTTTTCTATTAAAAAACTTATTATTAGCCCTAAAAGCTTCTTCAGCTTATCTGGAAACTTTTCCCTTGATTATAATTTTATCTTCGACTCTTCTAATTGCTCTAAGTTTCCTTTATACGTGAATAATTCTATTTCCTTCTCTGATTCAAATTCGTATAAAAATGATTGTTTTGTAGTAGAAACTGTATTGTGATTCATTTAAGTATTTAGGTTTAATTTTGGATAAAAAACTTAACTGGTCTAACAACACTATTTCTTTGAAAAATTGTTGCAGTAAGATAATAAGGTATCTTTACCATTTGAATTTGTACTTTTCATCTCATATCCATAAAACTGTTTATCATGCTCTGTTCAACTATAAGCTTCTCTATGGCTTATCTTGTTGGGGTGGTACGTATATATGATCAATCGTTAATCAGATTACAGAAACATGCAATTAAGACTATCTGTGGTAAGAACAGCTATTGTCCTAGTTTTTCTCTTTTTGTGAAATTAAATTTTCTGCCTCTGAGATATCTTTTTTTCTTCAAAACACTAAAGATCTTTTCTATTAGATCAGGCTATCTATCTCAACGTTTAATTTTAAATTATAATCTTAGAATCAATCATTTTCAATCTTGTTCTGGTGCCAAGAACACGCACGACCCATTTTTGTCATTTTTACAATATTCTTGCTCCCAGACTTTATAATTTATTACCACTGAATTAGAGTTTCCAGTACCGAAGAGTTTCTTTAAAACCGGTATTTCGGTACTGATGTCAATATCGAAACCGGGAATACCGATATTTTCGGTAGTCAAAAAAGCTTATTTTATTCAAGTCAGCGAAACATTCAAAAAAAACATTCTTTATTTCATTTTTCGAAAAATTGACTGAAATCATAAATTAAATAAAAAAATTAAGAATAATAAGCTTTTAAAAAGCATAAATTATTTATACTGTCATCGGAAAGCAGCGATTTTGGTTAATAACAGCCCTGCTGCTGAAAAGGCTCTTTCTGCTTCAACACTGGTAGGTCGTACGGTTTTTAAATAACATTTAATTATACTTAGATACTTGCCCTTGCAACCTTCCTCTTCGTAATATTGCACCTCAGCTCGAATATCTTTTAGAAGCTCTTGTTTTGATTTTATTTTTTGGCTGACATTGCTTTGTTTGCATTCCGATCTTACTTGATTTGCATTCCTTTAATTTTTGTTGAAGAACTTCTTTTTGTTGAACATTTGTTTTCTCTCTTCCTCGACTATAATTTTTGAATTAGTGATCACTAAAACGTCGTCCGCATTTGATTCTCTTAAGTCTGGTGAAAGCGTGCACAATCTTTCCAATAGAAAAATAATTTGGGACTGGAACATTGTTTTTGAAGTTAAATTAAATATGTCATAATCTTCTCGTTCATTGTTAATCTTTTTAGGAATTTTTAGGATCCTGCTGGAAACTGAAAAGATCTGCATATTTGAAGCGGTGTTCTATAATTCTACGTTGTTTCGTATTCGATTTTAAGATCATTATTGAACGAATTTAGTTGCTTAGAGAGTTCATCAAACATAAACTACAATGCAATGTCGGCTTTATACAATACGGCAACTGGAAAGCATATACTTTCTACAGCTAGTTTAATAGGAGTTAACGCTGTTATTATACGAAAAATTAAGTCAAACTATTCTTTTGAAACCGAGATGTCCATTTCTAAATCAATTAAAAAGAACTTTTCAATTTATAGAACCATTCAAGCATAAACAAAAGACTACGCTACCTGGTTCTACAATTTAACATTAACTTCAATTCTTTTTCATATTCTTCTTTGACATGTTTTTGTAAATTCATGTAATTTTTTGTTGGAGATTACCGAAATATTTTTACAACTCTCTTTACTTTGACAATTAAGGGTTCAATATGCTCGTTTAAAGTTAGGTCAACTTGTTTTTCACAAAAATCGTCTCTTGACAATGTTTTTGATTTGAAAAAAATAGGTTGCTGCAATTCAAATTCAAAATATTTTGAATTTTGGCGCACAAAAGAAGTAGAAAATTAAACTTTTTTTAATATTTTTAAACTATCACAAAATTTATTAGTCAATACCGAAATATCGGTTTTCTTGGTTCGGTAGTGTCGGTATTTGGGTTTTAATATTTTTCGGTAATACCGGTAATGGAAACCCTACACTGAATATTCGAGCTGAACGAAGGCTGAATTAATTTACAAAAATTCTAAAAATTTTGCTGTTTGAATTTGATATTTTTTGCATATAAATCAATAACTCGAGCCAATTATCCTCATTGGTCTTTATTGATTTATCAGGTAGCTTTAGAGCATTTTACCTTATTGTTTGTATTATTTTTATATATTATATTTCTAACATTTTGATGGTAGACTAAAAATCATTACATTTATAATACTTTTAATATTCTATTATAATATTTTTTTTTATGGAATTTTTACTTTTGATGACTTATATTCTAGTTTTATTAAACAAATATTATTCTGATTGTCATTTTGGCTAATATTTTTTTTATTTCTATATTTTGTTATTTTACTATTTATTTTTTGTTGTTAATTTATTTGCTATTTTAGTTTTTAATTTTTAATGATTTTAAGTTTTTTTTTTATTTTATTTTTGAATTAATTTTATATGTTTGTTTTTCCGCTTTTTCAATTTAAAAAATTATTTTTTGTTCTATATTCAATTGAACTCCACAACTCTAATTTAATTATTGGTTTTTTTTTTTTTAAATTACTAATTCCAGCAAATACTATATCCTATGGATATAAATGCTTGAACTTAACACAATTCTGTCTTTCTTCAATATTGTAAGAAATAAAATTATTATTATTATTTTAATAATAAATTCAACTTAATGGGTGATGACTAAAGTTAAGCAGGTGTGATGACAAAGTGAAGTTAGAAATAAAACTGTAAAATAATGAAAATCACAGAGAAACAAAAGTTATTTAAACAGTTACGGATTACAAAAAATAGTAAAGCTTTCGTATAGACTTTAGTTAAACCTGTACTGAAATTTCTATAAGTTTTATTACAATTTCTATTTCACTTTATTAACTTATTTTTACTTTGCAAATATCGATATTTCGGAAGCAGCTTACTTATTTCATCAGGACTTGCGACCAATTAGAATATTTTACATTATATCACTTAAAGTATATATTACTCAGTTACTCAAATACTAAAATATTTGAGTAGGTTTAATATAGAAATTAGGATTATTTTCAAATATTTTACTTGTATTTGAAAAAGTCAAATCAAATACTTTTACTCAAAAATAGTATTTGAAATACTTTTTTCCAATACTCTATTATTGTACTTGATAACGCAAAGTAAATACTTTACTTAAAAAAAAAATATTTTTTATAATATTTTAAATACTTAAACTCGAATACGACCCAACTCTGATCACTTTTTTTTTTTTTTTTTTTTTTATTTTTCCCAGATAGTAGTAAATCATCGAAAGAGGCTTCAGGGACTACCTATTACCGGGGAAGGCAGTTTGAAAGACTGTGAGACTTTAACCCACTAAAAATTCCTATCATTATTGCAACATTAAAACTAGTCTTATAGACTAACCATTAATTTACATTTAACTCAAAGAAACATAACCTTTGATCTACCAAAATCCAATAAGGTTTTAATAGATAAAAGGTTTTAACCTAACTCAAGTGGTCTTGTTCGTTTTAGTCGCTTCACTAAGTTTTGATTGTCAATTAAGCTAGAAGCTTCGGTATTGACAGGTTGGATCAGACGAGTTTTATGCCGTGCAGCGCATTTAATTATTTCCTCTTTTATAGATGAGATCTTCAGATCTCGATGAATATCGGCATTGCGAACATACCATGGAGCATTGACTATGTTGCACAGTACCTTATTTTGGAACGTTTGGATAGTTTGAATATGGATTTGTTTAGCACATCCCCATATTTGAATACCGTATGCCCAGACTGGCTTCAATATTTGATTATACATCAAAACTTTGTTATAGGTCGAGACCGTAGAATTCCGCCCAATCAGCCAGTATATTTCTCTATATTTGAACTGGAGTTCTTGTTTTTTAATTTTCACATGCTCTTTCCATTTCAGTTTTGCATCCAAGGTCTTGCAGCCAAGATATTTAGCTTTATTCTCGTATGGAATCACGACATCATTAATTTTAACTGAGAGAGGAGTTACTATGTTTTTATAGGTGAAGTTTACATGACTAGATTTGGCTTCATTTAATTTAATTTTCCATTTTTTGCACCAGTTGGAAATTTCGTCATTAGCTTTTTGCAGTTTCTTTGTAGCTTCTTCTATCGTAGAACCAACTGCCATCAACGCTGTGTCATCAGCAAAGGTTGCTATTTTTATATTTTCTACTTCGGGTATATCGCAGGTGTATAACAAATATAAAATTGAACCCAGTATACTACCTTGCGGTACTCCAGCTTTTATATCTCTTAGAGAGGAGTATTCATTCTCATTTTTAACTCGAAAAACTCTATTTGAGAGATATGATGAAAATAATTCAACATAATTTTTAGGGAGCAAACAACTTAGCTTTTTGATGAGTCCTTCATGCCAAACTTTATCAAAAGCTTGGGCTACATCTAGAAATACTGAAGAACAAATTTGTTTATTTTCCAGTGCCCTTTCTATAATGTCTGTTATTCGATGTACTTGATCTATTGTTGAGTGTTTTTGCCTAAACCCAAATTGGTGATTAGGTATTATATTTCTGTTTTCTATGAGGGGTTGAATCCTTCTCAATAGTAACTTTTCAAACAACTTCGATATTGTAGGGAGCAAAGAACTCTGATCACTAAAAACAAATAATTATGATTTCCAATTTAAAATTGCCACCTACCCACCTACCCAGTTCACGGTAGATTAATGTAGGCGACTATCACAAATACCTCAATTCGACTAACCGTGTTAACGGCAATATAATGTAGTACAATTAATTTGTATATTATTACATATTGTATTTCTCCACAAATGTTGTGCATTTGTAGTCCGACAGTGGTAGTGTATGAAATTGATAACATTTATAAAGATTTTTTTTTAATATTCTAAACGTATCAACATTCTATTGATAAATTATTTGAATGCTCTTAATCGGCAGTTAACTGTTATTTTATTAATAAATTATTAATACTAATTCTAAGTAAACAAACAAAAATTTCAAATATTTTAAAAATACGAATATGTTGTAATTTATTTAAAATGAATGATGAAAATTCTTTTAAAATTAAAATTCCCCAGAAATTATTTTTTAATATTATTATTTGTATTTTTAATTTATTGTGTATTTAATAATTTTTAAATTTTTTGAATAACTAAATAATCAATAAATTTATTTTTTTTTTTTGCAAAATTATTAAATTTTAAAATTTTTAATAATACTAAAAAAATTTAATGAATATTTCAAATTCCAAAGGAAATTTTTATATGGATCAAAAATTATTCTAAAATTCATATAAAATGTACTTATAAACTTCAAAAATAAAACCTATTATTTTTTTATTTTCAATAAATTATCCTTAACATAAATATTGTTGTTTCTTGAAGATAATATACATATCTACATATATAGGTATAATAATTAAATATGACTAAAAGTTTTAATTCCTTAGAAATTTCTGAAATAAAAATTTTATTAAAATATTTCAACAATTGAAAAATAAATTTTTTAATAAATTTTGAGAATAAATTTGTTCTATGTACCATTTAATATGTTTTTAGAAATTTCAAGAAAAAAAATTAAGGATGGGAAGAAAATGTCAGTAAATTCAAATAGGTCTGAAAAAAAAAACATAATTTGTTTAGCAATCACAAAGTTCTCTTCTTCAGTATTCCCTTTATTTCCTATTCGTTTCCTATTCTCCCATTCAAATGTCCTATAGCTAACAGTACAAAAATATAAAGATTTCTTTAACATAAATTTTGCATATTTAAAAAATCAAAAAAAAAAAAAAAATCAAAATTTTTAAACGTACACCTTTTAAAAAAATTGTTTTTAAACCAAAGAAAACTCGTCTATGGGTAGGGCAAAATATTCTCTTAGGTTTAAAGGGGAATCGTTATTTCATTGAATTTCATAAATACAAATATGAATAAATGTTAATGTACAATTGGAGAAAATACTAGGAGAATCACTGACCTCGAAAAATAATACTGCCCTAGACCAAGATAGTCTACATAAGTTTTTTAATGATGGTGTTACAATAAAAAATCGATTAAATAGTTAATTTATTGTATTAAACATACCTAGCTAAAGATTTTAATTTTATTACAAAAAAAGTGACGTAGAATAAAAACAGCTTTCAATTGGCTGTGATTATAATATTTTATAAATGTGTAATTAAAATTAAATAAATTCAGTTTGGAAGTTCATACATCAAAGTCCATTGCAAAAAAATTATAAAATGTTTGTTTTTTCAGGGGTTAATCGCCTAAGAAACTCAGTACTAGACAAAACTAGTGCGGTTGATGAAGTTAATTAGAAAACTCATATAGAATCAGGGAAGGCTTTATCTCAATTCCGGAATCTGGCTATAAGAATGTTCAAAATTGTTTTAGGGGTGATTTCAGACTCACATATATATACAGGAGAACGAGAACACAGAATAGTCTACTCTATAAGGGTGCACAATCTTTTAATTTGTTACCCAATACAGTTGATGAAAAACAATGAGATATAAAGCATTTGAATTCTATTTACTTTTGAAATTTTAAATCGTTAAAAATTAAAGTTTTGATTACGAATGTTCACGATTTTTAATCCTTCAAATTTGGAAAATTTTTTGTTTTAAATATAAATATTAAATTAGCTTTTTATTGCACAAATAAAATTAAATAAACTAAACTAAGCTTTTTTACTCGTCTTCATCATTTTGCACTTTATAGACAATGAGGATTGAAAGAAAATCATAGCTTGGCTTCATATCTGCCATTGATTCGCAGTAATCACTACTATAAATACAGAAACTGGTTAGAATTTGTTTAGTTTTGTTAATAATTTAATACATAAGATAATACCAGTTGTTTTTTTGCCATCTTTCGTTTGTTCTGGCTAAGTAACACAAATTTTCTTCCATAACATAACACCCACGTTATACTCTCAACTAATTTAATTTTTTAATTTAACTTTTGTTTATTCATTCCAAAATATAGTTAACATATACTGACATTATCGACTTATATTAATTTAGAGCTTAGATTAAATCATCTTATCAAGTACAATTTACATTTTTTTTTACATATTACTACATATTACTATACTCTCAAGCGCGATTCCTCTAAGTGTTCATTTCGTTCATGAACGACTGCAAAAATCTCTAAAAAAAATGTAAAAAAAATCTAATAAAAAAATTATGATATTTTTTATTTTTCCATAAACAATAATAGATGCAAAGAATGAATATACATTTAATATATTTTTCTATATTTTTACAACTTCATTTATTTATTTTCTTACTGTTATGATACTAAATTACAGATTATTATTATTAATAGAAATAGCCATGATACTGTTATGTAAAATTAAATGCAAAATCAACTGCGTTCACATTCGGATTTTAACGAAATCCTCCTATTATTTGAAAATTCATATTTGAATACATACATAGATAGATATTCTATTTTGTATCCTTCCTTTTATGTAAGACAACAACACAAATACAACATGCAAAATAACAAGCAACGCGTTCAACTCCTATGTGCACGAAATCTCCCTTTGCATTGTAAAGAATGAAAATATAGAAATGGATTCATGCATACATAACATATTCCATACTACCTGTACACTTTTATATAAAACCACATGCAAAATAAACAGTCGCGTTCACCTTAAATTTGAACGATTGAAAAAAAAAAAAAATCCAACAACAATTTAACCAGCCATTTCGTTCAAATTTGTTATGAACGATAGCCTTTGCTTTGAGAATGAGAATATATGAGAAAAATGAGAATAAGGAGAAGAAATACAAGAAAAAAAAATTCTTACAATTTTATTTGCACATACGCTTATACTAATGTTATTATATTTGCCTTAATTAACTTGTCTTGGACTTTATATGTTTGTTTCAATTTGCTTCAATTCAACAAAATACCCATTTCAATAACAATTTAACCAAAGTATATCCATAAAAAGAGTAAGAACTCATGTATGTATTCATTTGTTTGCACACAAACTCATATGCAAATTTGATAAACATTGTCAGAAATAGACGATAATAAGAATTTTACGTGTAAGAAAAAGAAAAAATATAGTAAACAAAAAAGAGTAACAAAAAAAGTTGGATAAAATTAAATAAATAAAGTTTATTATTTTGAAAAAAAAATTTCGACAAAAATTTCGTTGAAATATTTAATACAATATTATTTTCTAAATTGTATCAACTATGCATAAGATTTTTAGGAGACCTTACTAAAACAGCGTTATCATATTCTTTAAATTCTGTGATTTGTAAATAGATGTTGTCCTCAGTATTATTTTATAATCGTATACCAATATAATAAATATTTAGGTTTACTAATATAATTAATAAAAAATAATAATGTTTGTAACTCCAAATTATTACTGACAAAAATATTAATAATATTTTATATTATTGTAATGTAATTATAATTTAATATTTTTAATAGGTATATACGAAAATAATAATGTTTAAAACGAAAATATTCAAATAATAAAAGATCAGAATTAATCATCGTATAAGGGAACAAACTAAATTAGAACTAACATTTTTTGCCACCCTGCCTCATATAAATAATGGGAGGAAACGTAAACAAATCCAAAGGAGAATAATGAGAACGCAAAATTATTTTACAGTATAAAGCAAAAGGCAAACATCTGTTTTGTACCTTTTCTCTCTCATAATAAATTTGGTATACGATAAGTAAATGTAAAGTTTACCTTTTTTAACTAATGATATTTTGCTCGGCTTGGTATTTCTTAAAAATTAGGTTTACGTAAAATGGGAGTGTATATTCTTGTTAATATAGATTGTAGATAATCTTTGCATTCAACTAAGGTGAAATTTACATATGTGTGTGTACTAATAATGGAATATGGATATTTGATAAAGTTAAAATTTGTTTTCTCTTTAAATTCACTATATTTATTGACATTTCTATGGTGTAAAGAAGCAAAAAAAGAAAAATAAAAAAGGAATATGTACAAAATAGTGTGCATTACAAATCATTATCATTATATTTCAATCATTTTCTATTATTATTCAATTTCAATTATTTTCAATCATCATTTTCATTATATTTTTTTTGTGTTTTTAATTTGGTTTCTTTTATTTATCTCTTTCTTTTATTATTTCTCTTTCTCTCACTAAGTATATGTTAATGTACGTACATGTGTCATATAGGGCTTGCATTTGTTACATACATAATCATATGGCTTAGTTTAATTGAAAATAAAATTCAAACATTATTTATGGAAGAAAATAAAATTTGAACCTATCAGTTATCTATCACTCAGTTAGAAATGACTCTTCTCGAATGTAAAAAAAGTTTAATTTCGATTTATGCATGTATATATTATACTTTTATATGCCAATTTATGCTTAGGCAGCGTTTACACGTCGGACAAAATCGAATTTTATCGTAGATAAAGTCGGATGAGTGTTTACATTTCAGAATTTTTCTCAGATTTAATCTACGATTTTACGTCAAATATTTTTTGTATTTAACAGGGTTTCTTTTTATAAAGTGCGTAATTTTTTATTGGTGAAAATTTTTTAATACGTAAATTAAAAAATTAAAAGGTATGTAATCAAAAATCTCCAAAAAGTCTTTAAAAATATACATATTTTTATAAAATTTGTTACAGTAATATAAAATATAATTACACATTTGAAGTATGAGCAATAATAACTAAATTGCGTTAGAGTGAATTTTAGTGCCATTTGATTATATGTGTTGTTCTTTGAAAATATATTATTTTTCATTAAAAAAATATTTTCACTAAAAAGTCGAAAATAAAATAAGGAAAAAAAAAATTTTTTTTTTAGAAATATTTGCCTTCAATTTAAGCGTACTAAAACTACCAAAATAAACTTTAGAATCGCAGCTTGATATAATGTTTTCATAGCAAGTTATGATTGTAATTACGTAAAAAGCAAATTAGCCGAACTTTTTACCAAATCTCTTAATTCAAGACTTCCTAGAATTTTGGCTAATTTGCTTTTTCCGTAATTACAATCATAACTTGCTATGAAAACATTATATCAAGCTGCGATTCTAAAGTTTATTTTGGTAGTTTTAGTACGCTTAAATTGAAGGCAAATATTTCTAAAAAAAAAATTTTTTTTTTCCTTATTTTTTTTTTTGTTGCTGTTGAAGAAAACAAAAAAAAGTAGGTATAGTAAAATATTATTTTATTTGGTGGACACACACGATTATACATAATATGTTAATTGTTTTGTAGTGCAGGTATATTAAAAGGAGAACTTGGTAAGTTTTAATTTTATTTTTTACTCTGTTATGTATGTACAACAGAAACAATTTATTAAAAATAAATTTTGTTGGAAATAAAAAATGTTGGTTTGTTAAATTCCAAAAATTTTAAGGAATATTCAAAAACTTTCTCAACAAATTTGGTTGAATGGGTTAAAAAATTCTTATTTTGAATATTTTGATCTTCAGGTCTTAAAAATGAATTGACTATTTTTATAAGCTTTTTTTTATGAATTGACTATTTTATTATATGATGTAGTTTCTTTTTTTTCGGAAACTGCCAAATTACGTGTGCTGGTTTTAGCAATAACTTTTTCAACTCTCGCAATAAAATGGAGCAGAATAGATTGTCAGAATAGAACTGGTAATTTTTCGGATAGAAGAAGAATTTCTAAGTCAGCTTCAGTCAGAACAATCTTTTTATGAAAGTATTTTAGAAATTTTTTGCCAAAAACCATGATTGAACACTTTTAGACCTTATTTATAAATAAAAAATTTAATAATATTAAACATTGTTATTTAATGTGGGAAAAGTAAAAATAATTTTCCTCCACGGAAATTATTAAGATAATAATTTTCCTTAGAGAAAAAATATTGAGATAAAAATCTCCTTCAGCGGGTATTTATATTATAATGATATCTTTCACAGAAATTATATTCTCCCAGTACACACAAAGAAATGATCAAAGTAAGTTAATCTATCATAAGTCAATTATGACAGACAAACGGAGGTGGTTCTAGGGCCACACACTATCATGGTTGATTCGCAGCTCAAGCTACATGGTATCTTTCGAGAATTTCCACCTACCGACAAAAAAAAAAATTTTTTTTGCTTTGAACGAGTAACTTAATGTATCACGAGTCCCCACTGACTACTCTCAACTAATTTTATTAAAATTTGTTGATATTCCAATTAACAAAAGGAAGTAAAAATTGTACTGAGCTAAATTTAATGTATACGGGACGGGATAAAACACTTTACTTTAAATTCAAACTTTGGATCCATAATGATGAAAAAATCCATGATTATGAATATTGAACAAAGCAAAAAAAAAAAAAAATAATGTTGACTTACTATTTACAGGTAAGGGACATAATCATATTTTTTTTATGTTGTTAACTACCTACATTTTTTAAAAGATAATTGCTAACACTTACAGAAAAATATATTTAATTTTTAACATTAAGAGTGAATTTTATGTTACTAAATTTTTTCAACAAATCAATTTTTATAGTGTGTGCATTTATGTAAACATTTTTCTAAATTATAATTAATATTTTATTTAATATTTTATAAATAATTTTTATATATACAATTGAATTAACCACATTTGAAATAATTTTGAAATAATAATAATTGATAATTATTACAAAATACGAAAACAAAGAATGTGGGTAAGTACCTACCTATAATTAAAAAATAAATAAATTTTGTATATCATGCCTGTATAATAATAATTATGTATGTATAGGTATAATATATAACTAATTAAATAATACTTTCTTATCATTATATTTTTTACGTAAATATTTATTTTAATTTAAGTAAATATAAGCATACAAATTAATTTATAAGAAATAAAAACAAAAATACAAATGTACGAATATAATACAATTTGAGGTTAAGTTAGCATTGTTGAATGTTTTTACAACGATGCAAAATTTTTTTTTTTTGGTTTTATACTGGTTTTATGAAGATATAAAATTGTTGAAATTTTCTTTGTCAAATTAATTTTGTTTTTTTTTTTTTTTTTCAAATTACTGGAAAAATGTTGTTTTTTATTATAATGAGAATTAAAAATATTAAGGTTATTGTAATTGAATAATATTAGAATATAACATTTTAAAGTCTTAAATAAAAGAGAGTCAGTCTAAAACAGTTTTATAATTATAGTCCATCATATTCCAGATCCATTCTAAGATATTCAATTTTGATTAATAATAATATATTAAAACTAAATTTATCTAATAAGGCTCGTTTTTCGACATTTTGCTTTAATAATTTGAATTTGCTTTATAATGCAATTAAAAATATCACTACTTACTTACAAAATTTACTCAAATTTATTTGGAACAAAAGAGAATATCTTCACCATTAAATTTTTTTTCTTTACTTCTAATCTTTATTATTTTTAATAATCAAATCTATTTTTAGTGATATATTTAATTTATATGAATTAAAAGTCGAAATATCGATATTTGCACAATGAAAATAAATGATTAGTGATAATCTTTAGGTAAATCGACATTTAATAGTAATATATCGCCGCGTGAGTACTTAAATGTCCAATATCGGTGCATCGGAAAATTTTCTCATATTTTAACATAATAATGACTAATTTTACACGCTCTTTCCAAATCTTTTGCCAGAATGGTTTTATCTGTAATAGTTTTTAAAATATCGCAGTTGTCGATTTGTTCAATATCATACAAATACTAATATAATATTTATATCTTCACCTTAATGCTTAAGTGTCTTAAAAAATTTATGAAGTATAATTTATAGAAAAAATTGAGACCTTTCCAACAGTATATAAATATTGGGGAGATTTTATGGTAAAACTTTGGGGTATTTGGTGAAGTATTTGTGAAAGAAAATAAAAATTGTTTTTTTCTTCCAAAATTTTCTGCTTTGAACTACAATATCTTCACAACGGAAGCACCAATCATCATCAAATGAACGTTAAACTCCAGACCGTTATCTTTCTAGGATATATAACTGAATATATATATATATATATATATATCTAATGGATCAACAGATATAACAGTTTTTATATAAAATCATCAAAGCAACATGGATACTGTCAAATGTCCTTTTCGTCCTTAAAGAATAAGATGCGATAAAGATATATATTTTTGGAAAGCTAGCAATTTCAGCTATCCTTCGGATATGGTCATTAGGTCCTACGCCGATACAACATCTCCCTCAGAATTTCCAAAAATCTGAATAATGAAGATATTGAACGTTTTAATTTACATGAGAGTTTCAATCAGAAATCCAAATTGAAAAAAACTGCAGATAAGGAATATTGTTTAAAACATAAACATGTAGCCCTTGTGTGCTATGATTGGCAAAAGGTTTTTATGTTACCTAATGGAAAAGCTGCAAATTTTTACTATAAAAGAAAGTGTATATACCATTTAACTGGTGATTGTAATATTAATAACAAAACTTACAGCTGTGCTGTGTGGTATGAAACATTGAGTGTTCACAGAGTGGAAATGATTAGCGCTAGTACAAATCTTAAAGTCTATTCTCTTAGATATTCCATATATATCAAATTAGATATTTTACACAAAATCAAAATAGAATCACGTCCTTTGCTTTATTCAAATTTTTTAAAAATATCAAACAAGTAAAAATAATAGTCCAAAAATTTTTAGAGCCTGATCATTAAAGAATACAGGAAGTAGATGCAGTTCACTCTCCTATAAACTGCGTCATTTAAAAAATATTAGTGTTGGCAATCCATCAGTATCTCTTATAAAAAATCTTAAAAAAAATTAACTATGGAAAAGTCAAATTAAAAATTTTGCGATGCATGTCAATTGATTTTCATAATTATAATATTAATTTTTCTGAATATTGAACACTTAAGTATTCACGAGGCGATATACTATTAGAATATAAATTTTACAAGAATAATTGTAACATAATATTCGTAATTCACTTCAAATTTCCTCAAACTAAGTCTTGCTGTACTATTCTGTAAAAGCATTAAAAGAAATTTTATATTATAGCATTGGTATAACCTACAATAATATTATTTTATTAAATAAAAGCAACAGTGTATTTAAACATAATAATTTTTTACATAAAATTTTCAAAATTATTGCTAACTCTAAAAATAAACAGACAAAAATAAGCCTTAGATGATTATTTTAATTTAAGTTATTATTTTGACATTTACAAAGAAGAATTTCCATCATAAAATTTAATAACGTTCTTACAATATTATTCATAACTAATTTTTTATAATATTTTCTTTTTTACTCTTTCTCAGCTTGGCATTCATCATGCATTCATCTTTCTCCCTATCTCTCTCTCTCTCTCTCTCTCTCAGAATGTCTGAATATTCATCATAGAAATTTTCTTTGATTGTGGTTATGACAGTAAGAAAAATTAAATTAAAAAAATATAATCTTACATCGAATATACATATACGACCTATGTATACCTACCAATGCAATGACTAGATCAAGACAGTAAAAAATAAAAAAACAACTAAAATGAAAACTTCTAAGAGAAAAATATTCTTTCTTATTTTTCTATTTCTTTTCTCTATATTCATTTCCATATTGTTTTGTATTGTTTATTTTCTATTGTTAATGATAATGATATTGATGTTGATTATGATAATATTAGATACTTATAATAATAATGACTTTACAGTTTGTATGAATTTGATTTTAAATTCATCAGAAGATAGACAATAGAAATAATTGTTATCAATGGTAGTTAGAGCTACCTATACTTTTATATTTTAAATTTTAATTTAGTAAAGGCTATTCGATAGAGAAAAAATTATTTTGATAAGAGACTATAATACATACTTAATAATAATATGGTAAGAAAGTATGTGGGAGAGAGCGAGAGAGATAGAGATGGATAGAGGAAGTGAAATAACAGAGGTGGAAATTTATAAAAATTCTATTCAAATAAAATTAAAGTAAAATTGCTAAGCTAACTATATTTTCAATTTATCTTATCGGAAATAAGATGCATATCTTATAATATTATACTAATTTTGTTTTTGTCTGAAGCCTTTTACATAAATAACAATAATGATGACAGTTTCATTATAAATGAAAAAAATGAGAATTATTGATGGAATAAATCAATTTTTTTTTAATCTTTTATGGAAAGTAGAAGTCAAATGTAGTGATAAAATATTATTAATGCATTATGATGAGAAATAAATACATTTAATTTACATTGTTGTTGGTGTTTTGAGTTGCAATGTGTACACTTTTTAAACTGCACTCAAACATAAGTAGATTAGCAATATCTATAATTATAATTGACAAGCATTTAAGGACCTGCGCAGTTCATTTTATTTCGCTTCTTCTTAATGAATCCTTAATATGTAAATAAGTTGTAGATACGACCGAAATGCTCATACGGGTCAAAAAAAATTCTATTTGGTTTTGTAATATTCAAACTTTTAAACAAAATATAGCCATTTTGTGTTATTCAACATTTTATTATTTTTATACATAATTTAAAAAAATTTATTCTATTAATTTTTTTAAGTAACTGTCTCAAATTATTGTTTTCTATATGTTGGTCATTTGTAGTAATCATATAGTTTTGGTTAAAAATATGTATAATGAATTTTATATACCTCTTTAATTACAAAAATATTTGATTTTTAGTGATTTTATTCATTAAATGCCACTTAGTATAGGAATATGTCGAAACGAAACAGTATATTAGGAAGCAGTATTTATGTTTCCTAAGCTCTAAATTTTTATAAAAACATGAGTGGTTTCTACAATAACGTGAGAAGTGTATGTCAGTACGTAAATTGCTGTTCTGTTAAAAATTTTAAATTTGGCTTCAACTTAAATTATAGTTACTCAGTAGGGGCCCTAGTGACATTATATCAGAATAAGATAATATAGCTTTGCAGTTGAATTTCGGTTAAAATTTAGTAAGTTTCGAAATAAATTCGATACCTAATTACCCATAATGTCATTTTCTTTGCAAACATAAAAAACATAAAACAGAAAACAATTTATTGTGCTCAACATAATAAATACACTGACAAAAATACCAACTCATTTAAAATTATCTCGTTCAGAAAAGTCTATGGTAGGTACGGAACAATAATGTCTATGTTATGCAACATTTCGAAAAGGAAAAAAAAATGTATCAAAAATTTATGTTTTAGTATACTTTGTTATCACGTCTTGAATATAACATTACATTAGCAAATTGAATAAGTCGCGCGATATATTACAACTCTAATTATACACATCTGAGGCCATACAGTAATCTGTGGAGATAATCCCCATGTTTTGTCAAATATATTTTGACTTGCAAAAAATGCCTTGTTAATTTTTTTGTTTGTGTAATCCATTTTATGATTCTATAGCATTTTACTGTCAAGTATTACAATTACAATTTTATTTCCTTTACCATTTCGACAGCAACTCTATCCAATGATAGTTTACTTTTATTCGATTGGTACAAAGAATGTTGTTGAATTTGTGTGGATTAATACTCAGACCAACGTTTTGGAACCATTTAAGTACTATATATGCTTTTAGCAAATTGTACTCGTCCCGCAATTCTATTTTCAAATTTGTTTGTTAGTAGCAGAACTAGGTCGGCAGCGTATTTGATACAGGAGAAACATATCCGTATTTATAATGGTCAGTAGTTTGTCCATAACAATTAGCCACAACAATGGCTTCGTTATGTTATAGCCTTACAGTTATTCTTTGACTTTTGAGTATGTTGAGTAACAATTCTATAGTAGAGGAGTTACAATTTTTTAGCTTCCACCGCTTGTTGGATTATATTGTAGCTGATGTTGTCAAATGCCCCCTGATGTATATTAACAAATATGTAGAACAACACCTCTTCGATTTCGTAAATGTTTCCAAAATTCAAAATTACGTTTCATTTTGCAATTAAAACTGAATTCCTTCGTTACGTTTGTTTTCCAGAAACTTCACATTATTTTGACTAGTGAATTTCAACCTTGTTTTCACCCTTTTTGGTGGTCAATTTCTTAGTCATTTACCATTTGAATTGATTTCGTTCACACAATTATCTTCGCACGTCTGTCTTCTTAAAATTGAATAAACATAGAAAAATGTTCAATATAAAAAAATAAAATAGAAAAAAGGAAGAATAAAAAATAACTTTCCCCACTAAAATAATTAAATAATTTTTAAAGACTATACTATTTACAATCAACGAATATTTTTCATATAAACCATTTTTTAGATTAACCGTTCTCTTTTATTACCTTGGTTTTCTTCACCTACACCAACTCTACCTAAAAAATTCATGTAAGAAACATTCTGTTACCTATATAATATTCCTGCTGCTCCTTTATACTTATTCATACTCCCGGTCATGCTTTAAAATCATCTTTCTTTATTTTCGAATTCAGACAGTTACGTTTGAAGATTTGAAATAATTTGGTATTTACCGATATGATTTCTGTTCTCAGAAAATTGTTTTGCATCAACAAAAATTTAATCTTTATGATATGTTGTATGTGTAAGAAAGTATGTGGTTAGGACTCCTAGAGTGGATGGAAGAAAATGCTTCAGCCAAGATAATTTTTTAATCCAGACTCGGAGGTATAAGATATCGGGTCAGACAAAATTTTCCTTGAAAAGACGAAATATCGACAGACATGAAACAATTTCGTATCTCTAACTGGAAAGAAGTCGCCTGTAAGCGACAAAATTGGTCTGTTAGCCACCTGAGTAAGTAAGTAAAGTAAGTAGCTATACGATAACAACCTTGGATTTAAAGTTAACTTTCACTGAAACATTTTTTTTCATTGATTCCACCGTTCCGGATATAATACAGTTTCATCTCAATATTATAATTTTATCCGGTATTATTTTTATTCATCACTATGTTCACAGTTGTTTGGGCAAATTTTCTTCACTGTATATAACAAAAAAAAAAAAATCTAATATATGGAAATTGAATCTCGGTTGGATTCTACAAAGAAAATAAAATAAAAAACAAAAATTTCTTTGAGAATTAAAATAAAACAAAAACATTTTTTTTTTATTCTTTTACATTTAGTTTAAATTAATTTAAAATAGGTATAAATTGAATTTACAAAATGTTACTTGTGTTTTATTTAAAATAATAATGTAGTAAGAGATAATTGGAAAATTTAAGATTTTAAATTTGTATTCGAAAATGAAATGTACTTTTCCAAACCATTCATTCACATACACAACAATAATCTTTAGTCAGCTGGTGTGTAAGATCTTGAAACAAGAAACACTAATGAAAGATGGGAACCAAAATAGGATATTTAAAAAATCCCAAATTTAAAATCTTAAATTACAAAATACTAAAAAAATTCTAATAGGTATCACTTGCATTATTCCAAAAACATAAGAAAGTTGATTAATTAATATTGTAATTATTAGAAAATAATTAGAAAATAATTAGAAAATAATTAGAAAATAATTTATTATTAATATTGTAATGTTAAAACTTAAAACAAAAAAAAATAAAATATATTTGGTCCTGAATGGAAGACTCGTATCATTTTGGAGTTCGTATTAATAAATATTGTGGTGCAATCTTATATATTAATACGCTTAAACGTCTGTTAAACTTTTCACAAAGCTTTTTTCAACTAGACTAGACAACTTTATTAGAACTATTACGAATTACGATAGTAGGAAAAAATTTTTTTAAAGACATACACCACAAAACGATAAAACCAAATAAAACCAAAAACAAATTAAAATTAAACTAAAAAAAATGCACCCATTGAGCAATAGCATTGACTATATCTGATTATATGAATTAATTTAAAAAAAAAAAAAACCAAGTGGCAAAGACAAAAACCGAATTATTAGAATATAATTATTATATCGATTTATAGAAATAGCTTTGTTAAAATATTACGATATTACGATATTACCGCAAAATGACCATTATAGATCGTAGTTAACTCATGAATGATCATTAACTTATGAAAAGAGACATCTATTAGAAAAAAAAGTTCGAAATATCGTAATTAAAAAAAAAAAAAATTAAAATTTTACGTTTGCACATCAGCAATATTTTCGAATTTAAAAAATGTTGTTGTTATAATCTAAACATACGATTATTTTACAGTTTTGGTAATAAATATTTTGATGTCATTGTAGAATCGTTTGAGACTGAAAATATTATTAATGATGGTAATACTAAACTTATAATTATTGTAAGTAAATTGATATAAAAACAATATAATATTATATTACAAGACAAGTCCAAAAATTTAATTGTAATTTGAGTGAAATATTTTTTTTAGGAATCAACTACTACAAGTGCGTCAGAACAAACTACTTCCTCAATTGCACCAACAACTTCAATAATAACTCATCATGTCGATCTAACAAAAAAAATAATACTAAATTAATATTAGTACAAGCTAGAAAAAACAAAAAACTACAATGAAATTATTAAGCAGAGTTTTGTATTCGTAAAAACGCAATGAATTACTTAAAGCCATGCTAGAACTAGAAAATAAAAAGTTAGAATTATAGCAAAAATTAAATGAATTTTAAACTGTTTTAAACTAGTTTTGCCAGAAGGGAAAAGTTTAAGAAGAGAGTTTCTTCGGCAAAAAAGAGGACAAAAAGAGAAGGGTGTATATAAAATTAAAATATACATATAAACAAAAAATATATACCAAATAATTAATATAATTAAATAAAAAAAGACCCACATTTCGAAAGAGAAAAGGAACTTTAAAGCTAACCTGCAGATTTATATGTAGGATCAACTGTTAAAATAAATTAATAAATAAGACTTTATTTCATCAGTTGTTTGCTTCATAAAACCAAAACACATAAAATTAAAAATATTTTATATAAATTAATTATGTTTTATATTAATATAATATACTTTATATTAAACATAATATAAATTTATTTCAGCAACAAATCATAATATTTCAATTTTACAAGGCTCTGTTTCATAATTTGTCGTTTGATTTGAGTTCATTACTTCTATTATAAATTTATTACCACATTCTATTTCATTGTAAAATTCTTTGCCAGTTTGTATATTTTTATATAATTGCATGTGACAACTAACACTGTCTATATTTAGACGTTTTCTCTCAAAAAATCCTACCTTGCCTTTGAAATATTAAATCCATTTCAGATTTGAAAGGTTTTTTATTAAATTTATGGGAGGAAATATTTTTTTCAATGAAGATTTTTGACATTTTTGCTCTTTTTCTTTATAAAAATAAGATAAATTCAGTTTAAGAGAAAAAGAGAGCAAAAAGAGATACGAAAGATCCGAACAAAGAAAGAGAGTGAACAAAACAATCGTGTTGAAAAAAGAGTACATGTGCTCTTTAAAAGAAATATTCTGGCAACTGTATTTTAAACTGTATTGTATTTTTACTATGACTATTATGAAATATAAAGTGATATGAAATATTTTTTTGATTTTTAATTGTTTTAATAATTCTGAATTTATGTGATGTATTTAATTCTTAATATATAAAAATATATGGTTAAATAATGTGCTCATAATTTATACAATTATAATATAATATTTCACTAAAAACACAATTCTCTATTTCATAGTTATATGTTGCTTTGTCTAGAGTACGATCTTTTGATAGTGTTAGTGTAGTATAAAATATTATGAAATGTTTGAATAAGTATTAAAATGTTAAACTATTATTTTTAAGATATTAAATAAAGTGAATTTTAGTTTTAAGTTTTTCAATTTAACTTATTTATTATTTAATAAAAAAATATTTAAAACATTGATTTTTTTTAAGAAAATAAATAAATATAATAAATTGTTTCATTTATAATGTTAATGCTAGACCGGCGAATGTTACGCCGGGAATAGCTAATAATTATTTATTTTTGTAAGAGACTAAAATCTCTAGGAAAATCAAATTTTTCTAATTTTTTGTACCCAACAGTAGCTAAACAAAAAATATTGTAGTAAGTCTAATGGGCCTCATACACGTTTTAAACCTGTTTAAAAACTTATTTCGAAACTAATTTATCTGTTATTGTTACACACTAAGAAATTTTTGCTTACAAGCATAGACACTTCATTATTTTCTATAGTCAAGTTAGGACAAGATAAAAATGGAGGATAAAATTATCGCATTAGGTAATAATAATTGTAGCAATTTATCAACAAGCAACATAAAATCGAATACAAAACTAGTTACAAATGTAGACATACACAGCTATAATACGAGATCAGCCAGCCATCTAAGATTTATCGCCAGTCACAATTTGAAAGTATTGGAACCTATAATTAATACAGCTTCTTCTGCCTTCAACAAATTACTCTATTAAAAATCTGTGTACTACAAAATTAAAAATAAATCTAAAAAATCTATACATAGAACAATATTGAACATTTCAAATTAATTTTAGAATATAATCTTTTTATATTCTATTCGCTTTTAGAAGCTATCTTTTGTAATTTGTTTTTTTTCATTTTTTTTTTCTTTAATTCCTATAATATATATTATATTTTGAATATATTGGCTTATATATGTATATGAAGATATTTTTATATTTGCACTGAACTTGATAATTGTTTTGTTTAATTATTTTGACTATATTTAAGGTTTAATTTATATATGTTTAAGCTCTCATGAGATTTTATGAAATAAATAAAATAAATAAAAAAAAAAAAAAAACAAAAATTATTAGAAGATTGGTTACAAATATTATAAAAAATGAACTAAATGTTCTAGCATCAACAAAAATAACATTAACTGATTTCATTTACATTTGGTTTCTAAACTTGGCCATATCCATTTAAAAATATTCAGAAGCTTATGATTCCGCCCATTAAAACTCAAAATTTTGATTTTGTAAACTGTTTAAGAAACTGTTTCGAAACAACCACACACACGATTAAATTTCATATAAGTTTCGAAACAAGTTTTTAAACAAATTTAAACGGGTATGGGGCTCATTAAAATATCAATATATTATCTAAAAACACATTACGACGTTTCTGGTTACAACGTTTCTGGTCAACTGAAGACGCAACAAGAAAATATTTTCATGCACACATAAATAGTGGTAAAACTACATTCATTGTCTCAAAAATATTATTAGAAAACGTTTAGTAGTGGAATATACAAATTATGTCATTCCTAATTTTGGAAAACAATTAATAGTACGTGAATTTCCAGAAAAGAAGTTAAAATATTCCAAAGATAATAAAGTAAATTATTGAAAAGCGCACTTTAACACCAACATAATTTCTGTAAATAATTACCTTTCTAATCTGACACCAGCTACTCAAAAACATGTTCGGATCTGTGGAAAGCCGCAAAAAAAATAATAACCAGTGTAGTTCTTTAAAAGAAATTTGAAAAACTAATAAAGAATTGTAAAATCGTTTAATGACATTCATAAGAAGATCGCATGTCCGATAAAACAATTACATCGTATTGGAAAAGAGGTTAATTGAATCTTTTGAAAACAAAGAGTTTTTAACTGAACATCAGTCATGCTTTCTACAAGTTGTGGCATCTTGACCTTATGTGAAAAGTTAAATAAAATGTACCTAATTTACAAAATCTATAAAATTCAATTTGATCCAAGGTAGTGTGATTAAGGCCTATAAAATATCTGCTGTTTACGGCTGATATTCCAACAGTATACTAATATTATTGGAGAAATTATAGGAAAAACCGTATGAAAATTTATAAGAGTAATAGAAGGTAGAATACGGTGAAATAGTATTGCAAAAAACGTAGGAAAATTTTGGGAAAATTATTCTGAAAAATTATAGGAACCATACAAGATACAACAGGGTGAAATAGTATTGCAAAAAACGTAGGAAAAACTATGGGAAAATTCATCTAAAAAATTATAGGTACCATACAAGATACAACAGGGTGAAATAGTATTAGAAGTAACGTAGGAAAAATTATGGGAAAATTATTTGAATAAAATAAGGTAAAACTAGGTCAAATAGTATTGAAAAAACTGTAAGAAAAATTATAGGAAACCAAATACAAAATTATAGGAATAATACTTGGCAAATAGTGTGGAAACATTGTTGTAAAAAGGTTAGAATTGCTGTAGGAATAATGATAGGAATTTATTACGACAAAATAGTAAGAAAACTATGAAGTCATTAATTTTATTAGGTACATGTTCAGATGTAATAAAAATTCCAACATTGGTACATTTTGAAAAAGTGACCACTTTCATAGGAAATAATATTGGAATTTCAATTAATTTTCGTTTAGCTTTTCCAAAAATATGTACCATTTGGTACAATTTGGAAAAAAAATCCAATTAAATATCCAACCAATTTGGTCAATTGGGTAGCAGAGATAAAAATCGTACTAAAATAGTATCATTCAAACTACAAGTAAACTTAAAGCCATAATCAATTATGGCTTCAAAAATGGCACGTACAATTAAAAGAATTGAAGCATAACATATTAATTTTACTTTAAAGGTACCTGTCATCAAGTCATTTCAAATAACAAAACCATCCTACAAAGAAATTATGTAAAGTAGTTATCCATACATTCAGAAAAAATCGTAAACATATTTTCAGTAAAACGAAGCAGTTTGATATAAAATTTAGAAGTATGTACTGGCTAATGTAGCGACCTGAGTGTTATGTAGTATATCGGTTTTGACCACATCCCTTATAAAGTTATAATAAAGCCTATTTGGACATATAAAAACCAGTTTTGGGGATCCGTAGCTAAAATCAACAACAACATCATACAAAAATTCTAAAATAAGGTGTTAAGGTCACTCGTATTTACCCTTTGCTTGTGCCAAATAAAATCATCGAATATGACTTAAACATTGAATCCGTCACCAGTGTAATATCTAAAAATAACACCAACTACATAGACTCAAACTTTAAGTTATTCAAACAGTTTTCGACGTCAACCGAATGACAACTGGAGATCAGAGAAAAATACTAAAACTAACCACTCCTTGCCATTTTTTAATTATAAAAAAAAAATAATTGTTCATTGATATTGCAAATTAATCCAAGGGCAGGCCTTCGACGGAAAACCCTGCTACAAGTCAAAATAAATAAATTTATAAATATTTACTCATAATATCTATTCAAGCTTGGTCAATTTTCATGTCATAGTTTTTAAATTCGAAATTAATTTTTAAATTTATTTCCAAACTTTTTAAATTGAGATTTTAAAATTTATTTTTTTTTTTATGAATAATTATTTTTTTTTTGCCATTTTGTTTCTTTTGGATTTTGTTTTTTTGAGGTTTCAGTACACCCCCAATAATAATTTTCAAATTCCTTAAAGAAACAGACCATAAGAAATTCATGAATCTGAAAGGATCTTTGTTTTTTTTTTTTTTATTAAAATTGAAACAAGTCTACTATAATTTTTCTTAATTTTTTTTTTTTTCTTGTTGTATAAAAAATAAGGAAAACAAAAACAAAGTAAAAACAAAATAAAAACAAAAACTTAAAAGACATTACATTATAATCTTAAATATAAAATACTATTAAAAATAATTGAAAGAAATTTTCCAAGGATATTAAAAATGAACTTGTTGTTCATTTTTATTGTGAGTACGGTTTTTTTTTTTGTGTCTCAAAAAATTGATTGTTTCTCATTTGAATATTTTATTCTAAAAAAAAAAAAAAAAAAAAAAAAAAAATCAAAAAGAAAACTTTTTTTTTAAATTTTTTGTACCGTATAGTCCGTTATAAGGAAAAGTGAAAATATTTAAGAAAAATGATCTACTTGAATTAAATTCTTTTACTTATTAAAACTTATACTCGAATATAGATATACGTGGAAATAATATTATATTATATATATATATATATATATATATATATATATATATGTACCTACATATATAAAGAAGACATTCAACTTTCAAATAAACATGACCTTCATTCAAAAATTCTTGAAATAATAACACGTCGACTACCACTTTGTTTTATGAAACTTGCGTAATTGGAGCGGGATAAGTTTTCTTTGTTAATTTGCGTGCTTTTTTTTTGTTTTTATTATTTTTTTTTTTATGTTTTATGTTTTTAGTTTTGTCAATTATGTTGCGGAAATAATAAGAAATATTTTAAAATAATTCTAGATTATTATAGAAAATTATTTTATGAATTTGTTTTTGTTTTTAATTTTTTGTTTTTATTTTTTCTTTTTAAATTTCTCAGTTTGTTGAATATAAATTTGAAATAAAAAACGATGTTAAAAAAATTGTATAGAAGAAAAATTTCTTTTAAGAATTCAAATCTTTTAATTTTCTTTAAAAAAAAAATATTTTCTATTTAATTATTTAGGCACATAATTCTACAAAATATTTTAAAATAATCAGAGCTTAAAGAATAATAATAATACTGGAGCTTTAAAAACTAATTTAGAAAAATAAAGAACAGAAAATTAGTTTTTAAACATTATTTTTCTAAATCAACATTTTAATGTTGGATTATGGTTGGTTAAAAATTATTTAATGTTAGATTTCCTATGCCCCACTGATGGAGTTTGCAGGACGATGATGATGGCATCATTTAAACCCTATACATCAGGAATTGTTAAATTTGTTCGATAGAATTTTTTTTCTAGAATGCTATTTTTCGATCTGTATAATTACATTTTGCATACATATCGACAACTATTGATATACTAGCTTTGTAACCCGTCATAAATAACGGAAGCAAAATAAATCCTAGTTTCTTTTTTTCTTTCATTAGATTCTTTATTCCGAAATTACAGTACTTATGTTCATATCACTTTTTATTTATTTTTATTTATGTTTATATTGGCCTAACACTAATCTTTTTTTTTTTATATAACAGAAAAAGAAGTACCATACCAACAAATTTGTATAAAATGTTTGTATTTTTGTATGGTATACTCGTACTCATTTCCATTTAGTTATAATTCGTTAGTTGGGTTCCATTTAGTATAAATTATACCGTATTAGCGTTATTGAGTCCTCCGGGAGAGCAAATTTAAAAATGGGATCTTATTTTCATATAAATTTTGTCTTTTGTATACTGTATAGGGATCTTATTTTGCTGTATGAATAAACTGTTATTATGGTATTGTGTTATTTTTAAAAAAATATTCAAAATTTTGTATCTAAATTGGTAAAATTTACAAAAAATACAAAAACATTTTCATCAATAATTTTCAATTTAAAAAAAACAATGTTTTATTATCCGGCGTAGAAGTAGAGTTTATTATACTACTCTACTTCTATCAAGTTCTATTGATTGAACAGTGAACCTGAACAGTGAACCTGAACAGTGAAGTGAACAGTGAACACTTAACACTGAAAATAAAATAATATTTTTGGAATGGAGCATGCAGAACATACAGAATACAGATACAGCAAATAATAAAAAAAAAACAAAAATAATTTTTTTTGAGTGAAGTGAGTTACGCACACAATAATGACAAAAATAAAAGGTAGAAGCATGTATAAGTAGTATAATGTATAATATTATACAATACAAATATGCTGATACATATGTATATTATTGTGTATAATTTTAAGTAATAAGAATAACCTTTGAGTGAATTATGTTTTTTTTTTGTGTTAAATGCTGTTTGCCTTTTGGTTATTATACCATATTAAACTATTGATTAAATTTCTATTAGTCCTTATTATTATAAATCAAAAAAATTGTTTGTTTCATTTATATTATTATTATTATTTTTTATTTTTCCTTATTATTTACGAAGACTAACATTATATTAAAAAAATATAGTTCATGCAATCAATTTTTTCTGCAAAGGTTCAGCATGGTAGACAGGGGTTAAAAAAAGCATCAAAGCAATTTGTATATATATGCAATATGTATATGTGTTGGAGCGTTCCGTCGAACTTACAAACATCCAGATAAATGCAGAATAATTTATTGATATATTACACTAGTGAAAGTGAAATTTCCTTTAATCGTTTATTTGTTCTCTATACAAATTTCCCAGATCCATTTCCGAAAAAAATTATTTAAATAATGTATTTTCTATCATTTGTTAACAATGATTGAGAAAAAAACTGTTATTTTTCCACATTATTACATTTACCCATTACACATAATTATAAAAAATTGATACAATGCACTAGTGAATGTCCGATCTAGAGATTTCAAATTAATCGTTTTTATAATAATGGGTTAGTCGTTAATTCTTTTTACCACTAATCGGTTAATCGGTTCAAAAATGTACAAATGTTCTATTTAAAAAAGGAAGCCTGAAAAAGAGTAGATACTAAAACAAAAGAATAATTTTATACCACAATTCAAATTTAATCTTTATTGAAGTAAAATTAAAAAAAAAACAAGAGCATTTAAAGCATCAGTATTCAAACAATTTTGGTCATAAAATTTCCGAAAATAGAAAAGACTCGTTCACTATTTGTCGAAGATGGCTGAATAGTCAATAGGGCTTGATAAAGATTTTCCAATTGTTTGCTTCTTTGACTAGTTCCTTCTACAATTTTGAAATCTTTTTTGATATTGTACGACTTATTGGGTTTCGGAACCATCAAAAAAGAATCAATAGTTTTTTGCATTTTTTTTAAATTCAGATTCAGGTTTAGATTCACCATCAGATACTTCTTCAACATTTAATATTTCTTCTTTTGTTATGTTATTTTCTCCAAATGTAAATAATGTTTCGTATATTTCACTGGCCAATAAAGTTATATCAGATTTCGAAGTATATGACAAAAATTCATTGACTTGGGATAATTACAATTTTTCAAAAAATAGATGAGATAAATTGGACCCTTATTTCGACGCTCTTCGATACGTCTTTTTAATATTGTAAACAAATTAAGCGACATTTTTGTATTTATATTCTTCAGCTTTTCGAAAATGTACATAAGAACTGCTTCTGCCTTTAATAAATTCGTATTATTTTTTCCCAATTCATTTACACCAAGTTCCATGGGTTCAAGAATCAATAGCATTTCTTGTAATATTTTGATGTTTTCATCATTGATTTTGTTGGTACCAATTTCATCTAGTGCCTTATTAATGTAATCTTTTACCCTTAAAAAGCGCTTGGTCATTGCAACCTGAGAATTCCATCTGGTTCTACAAACTATAATTGTTAAACTAAAAATTAGAGGAGAGTAAATGGAATTTTCTTCATTAATTGGATATAATCGATCATTTTTTTACGATTAATCGATTAATCGAATCATTGGAAAAGGACCGATTATTGATTAACCGATTAATCGGAATTAAATCCCTAGTCCGATCTTCTTTAATCGTCTACGATCTAAATTATATTTTTTTTTTCAATTTCCAAACTGTTGTACGCAGAATCTACAATTTTGTCGGTGACGTCTTTGTAAATTTAGAGTTTTGCTTTCTTCTTCTCTGTTCGATTATCCTATTTAGGGTGTGTTGATAATGTAAATTATAGAACTGCAATTTTGATGAACATATTTCAAAAAGACTAAAATAATTAAGTAGTGTCAGAAAGAACAAAAATATTGTATTTCCAACTTTTTTTTTATATTTTAAATAGGAAATATTTTTAATTTTTTTCATTTTCTGTCTGTGTGGACCGGCTGTCCAAAAATACATCAAGAAAATATCAGACCGGTCATTATTTTCAAAACGGCACCAAGCAAGCCATAAAACATAACATAAACATAGAAAATAACCGCAGCATAAAAAATTCATACGAATTCATTCACAAAATAAATGACATTGCAACAAAACCTATAGTTACAAACTAGCTTCTTTTGATGTGACAAATATATACCAATAGATGAAACAGTAAAAATAATCGTCTATTTATTAAAAGACACTAAGAAACTCAATCAACAACGGATCAATGACATAGAAAAACTACTAATGAAAATACTATCCCAAAACTGCTTCACATACAACAATGAATTTTATGTGCAAACAAATGGGTTCACCAATTGCCGGGCTATTAGCTGACATTTATTTAAACCACTTCGAAAATAATTATATATTTTAATAAAACAAAAAATCCATTGGCAGATAAAACCATGTTCAATTGTAGATATGTGGATCATACATATGTGCATTATCCTTAACGGAACAACTAGGCAAATCAACAATCTGAATTAACACATAAACGAACAAGTAAAAAATTTTAAATTCGCTGCAGAAATGGAATGCAATGGAACATTAAATATCTTCGGCCTACCAATAAAGCGAAATAGCTATAATTTGGAATAGAAAATCTATAGAAAGTCAAAAGAAATTCACATCATCCATAACAACATAAAATGACGGCTTACAATAGTTCTGTAAATAGATTATTAAACGTCCCATTCAGTATATCAGACTATAACGAGGAGGCAGAAATACTAAAATACATAGCAGTAGCCAACGGTTATAATAACAACATAATCAGTAATTTAATAAGGTAACATAATAACAAATATAACAATCAATAAAACAATTAATGAAAAAACTACATACATATCAGCAGAATTCTCTAAATTCATTCCATATACAACAAAAAACACAATAAGTAAATATAAATATTTATTTATATATAAAGAACATTTTATATGAAAATGCAATAGAAGACGTTGTGTTTTTCCAACATGTACTTCGGTAATACGAACTGAATGTGTAAAGTGTAATGTTGGCATTTTTGTATAAATTGTTTTATACCTTACGATTTAAAACATTAATTTAAAAATATTTTACTTGAATAATTAATTTTGTTTTACTTTTTATACTTTAATTTTTTAATAAATATACGTTTTCTATCTATTCAAACCTAGTTGCAAACTAGCTTCTTTTGATCTGACTAACATGTACACAAATATATACCAATAGATGAAACAGTAAAAATAACCGTCCATTTTTATTTGTAGAATTAATTTTTTTTTTACTTTTTATACTTTAATTTTTTAATAAATAAACGTTTTCTATCTATTATATTATATTTTATTATATTCTATACTAAACAATATTAAATTTTTATAATAGAACTAAAAAATACTGAATATAAAAACCTATTTGTGTTTCAATTATGATGACAAAAATTCCATATAAAAAACCAGTTCCCTAGCGAGCCTAGCGTGATTATATTATGATCACAGTCTTCTTTTACTAAATCCTGGGGAGTGCTTATGCGGGATAATTGTAAAAATGGTAAAAATTGTCTATTTGCATCTTAAAAAATCTATTTATATAATTTTTTTCCAAAATCGAGCAAAAAATAATTCAGAATGATTCGGGTTAATATATCAACTTAATAGATTAGGAATAAGTTAGTTAGGGTTTTAAATATAGTTCTAGTTTAAATTTTATGGTCGTATAACTTTTATTTAATTAAAAAAAAAGTCTACAAAATGTTTTGGTTTGTATCAAAATTTTTCAAAATAATAAAAAATCATAATAAATTTTTTTTTGGCTATAAAAACTAAGAAATATGATATTAACAGCGGGTAAATAACATTTTACAAAAAAACTAAACAAATGAAATAACCTTTACCTAAGGTTTTAGTTTTAAGTAAATTATATAATAATAACTATAGTTTTATGAAACTTTTTTCTAATTGTAAACAAACTGAAACAAGAAAATAAAATAAAAGTTAAAAAAAAAAAAAAAAAATATTTAATTTATTAACTGACGTAGATACCTATAAAACGTATAAGAACAATTTTATCAATTAACTAAAAAAGTTAAAAACACAAACGCATACATTCTTACGAAATATTTGTGCTTTTCATACGACTTTTTTTCGTATTTTAAAATATTTTTTATAAATCCTAATTTTGTAAATTTTATGAAACAATAATTATTTTAGTGTTTCATAGCAAAAATGAATATAAATATTAAATCATTTAACATTAACTTATTGCTCTATGACTTGAACTTACTGAATCCGATAATCGTCCGAAAACAATAATTTTTAGTTGAGTTGGTTCGTTAATAGAATTTTATTGGAAATTATTCAAATAAATGTCTACAAAAATTTCAAGAAATATGATTCTATTTTAACATTATACTCATATTATTACCTACAGTTATTATCATTTTTATGGAACACTATTAAGATGACTGCTACAGTAGAAACTGCATCATTGGACATTTTTTTTTGCAAAATTTTCATATTAAATATGTAAGTTTTTTTTTAAAAAAAAAGTTCCCTTCAATTAAACTTTATTGAAGCTCATCCTTGCAATACGTTTAACACAAAAACGTTAAATACTTGTTGTATATTTTAATTTAATTTTATAAATTTTATAGAGTTTACAAAGCGAAATAAAATTCCCGGAAAATATAATTCCATACATCAATAGTTAAATATAAAAGATAATTTATCATTAAAATCATGAAAAAGGGTGAATATACAGTTTAAACTACGTAGAAGTAAATTTGAAAAGGTTAAAAATAAACAACAATTTTAAGAAAATAAATGTTTTGCGTATAATGGAGTTTTTTATATTCACATATCGACTGAGCAAAATTAAAATATTACAGAAAATTTTTTTTTTTCAACAGAGTTATTAAAATTTTCTACATTTTGCACATTTGTGTTATAATAATAAAAACAGCAACATAACTGATTGTCATGCGGTATTTACTATAAATTTGCAGTTTTCCTGCTAAGTTAGAAATGTTTACTAATCAAAATACTTATCATAATTATAAGCAATATTACCGATAATGCTTGTTTATAAAAATCACTAATATCTCTCCTAGAATAAATTTGCTAGTCAATCAATAATTTAAATTGTTGTTTGAAATAATTTTTGATAAATTTAAATTAAAATATTTTTTTTTTTATATTAATTTAATTTCATATATTATAAAATATATTTTACATTGACTGGTTTAGTTGTAAGTTAAGTATGTATTTAAATTAATATTAACCCTTTACTTCATGAATTATGATCCCAATGAAAAAAAAAATCAAAATTACATGAAAAGATATTATTTACCCATAATTAAGTGAATTTAAAAAAAAAAAAAAAAAATGTTATTTAGTTTAGAAAATAAAATACAAAGCCTGTATGCATTTAAGGTAAAGTTTTATAAAAAAAATACAAATGAATTTCAGTTAATATTTTATTGAAAATCAAAATTTTATTCAACTGAATTTAATACAACAACTTATTATTTAGTATTAATTAATTTTTTTATATACATAGATATATGTTTATATTATTGAGTTTTATGAAATTCAGTAAAGCAATTTCTTTTTTCGGTGTAGCAAAGATGTACCTTACACTTTTCACATATTGTGAAAGATCGAAATTTGCAATCATTTTGACATAATTGCCGATTTTTCTTCCACAGTGGCAGGTGACCAATACAGTCGGAACGTACAGAATCCAAAGGAAAGTCTTGGTGTCTAGCGGGTCTTTTTCTTGCTTGAACAGGAGTTTGGGGAGAATTAACTCCTTGACTTGTGGGTGTACCACCTCTTGAAGAAGAAGCTGGACGCCCTTTTCTTCTTGCAACGGAAACCTTACCTGCAAAAATTTAAATTTTTGGGGTTTATGATTTGAAATTGATAAATTTAGTAATAAAATAAGAACTTTTACTTTACCCGCTTTACATAAATGTTCAGCAATTGATAATTTAAAATCATACAGTGGCATATATAACTCACTATTTTCATTTTTTCGACGCCATAAAATCCATGCATTCACGACACATAAATCGATCATATGGTAAAAAAGTCTTTTGTACCATTTTTTTGATCTCAGTTGTATTCTGTAGAATCCAAGCATAGAATCTAGTAAATCTACTCCACCCATATGCTTGTTATAGCGATGCACAGCTTGTGGAGCTAAAATTTCAATATATTTCTTCTGCTTTTTTGAATAACGGCGTTTAGTTATATTAGGTTCACTGCCAACATAAGCTGATAGCATGTTAACCACTTTATTGTCAAACCATGAAACTAAACTTAGTTTGACATCATCAATGGTAACCACTTTTTCTTCCATACTTCCACGACCTTTCTTTTTTAATTCCTTTTCTGTTGGCATATCAGCATTAGGTACACGATTCAATCTAACAGTACCTAAAGGTAAAATTCCATTTTTGAATAAGTATACCTGTAGGTCTGGACTATTGTACCAATTATCAAAAAAGACTTTATGGTTTATGTTACGAGGTACCGTAGAAGTTAGTCTTGTTACGACATTAGAACTTACTCCTAAATTTGGAGCATCATTTGGGAAAGTGTTACTTTGTTCTCCAGCAAATACATCAAAATCGTAGCTAAATCCTGAAGCTCCACTAAGAACTTGATTCTTATACCCCCATTTATGAGGCTTAGCAGCATTATATTGTTTTAATTCATGTCGACATTTTGTGGGTATTATTTGCTCGTCTACGGCTAGAAACTCTTCTTTTGGTATTAAAAGTAACCGCTCCCTTATTTTTTCTAAAAGTGGCCTTACTTTAAATAGTTTGTCATATCCTGGTGTATCAAACGCTTTAAAATTAATGTTGTTATTAAAGTGTAAGAACTGTTTCAACGTTTCAAATCTGTTGCACGTCATCGTTTCAAATATTAAATTTTGTCCTGTAGTGGCTCTGTAGTAATGTCTTATTGAAGGAAGCTTAACTAACGACATGTAAATTATCATGCCAATGAATTGTTCCATTTCGTTTTTATTTATTTTTGCGGGCTTGCTTATGTTATCTTGCAACGCTTTTATATTTGATTGTTCAACTATCAAATTAAGTATTTCATCAGTAAAAAAAAACAAAAAAAAATCGGCAGGTGTATCCAATTCTATGATGTAATTAGGCAGATTAGTATTTCCTTTAAATTCAAATTTATTTTCATCATAAGGTGGTAGATGGCCCTTTTTCCAATTAAGCTTTTTCTTTTGTTTATTAGTTTTTGCTTTCTTTGAGACGGATGGAATAGCTTTTTCAATTTCAACATCACTTTCTGAAGAGCTAGTATCAGTTTCGGGAATTATAGCTGGTGATCTTATGTCATGTACACTTTTCGATACCTCATACTCGATATCGGAGTCGGAAGCAAGTATATCATTGCTCTCATAACCATCACCAGGTATGGATTGCACATATTTTGAATTTCCATAGAACATATAAGAATTCATTTCTAAAATAACCAAAATTCAAATAATAATTATATTCCTTTAACTCATACGAAGCCATATTTGGCTTTAACAAACAAATACACATAAAACCCAAGATATATGGTTAAAATCAAAAATAGTACATTTAATACAAAGAATTATAAGTATATTTAATAAAATATATTTTTAAATTACTTGTACTTACCTATAAACTTATTTAAATTTAATTAAATTTCTTAAAAATTTTTCTTTTTTTTAACACTTGACATGTATTGACAAACACGTGAATACTGACAATTTTGCATGTTCTCCAAACTCAAAAAGAAACAATTTTGTATGCAGACAATAATAAATGAGAAATTGTAACGGTTTTCTAAAAGATTCTCTCATTATAACATATAAAAGATTGATGATTATTTCAAAAAGCCATATATGGCTTCGTATGAAATAAAGGGTTAATATTATCTTTTAATAATTTTTATTTGTATACACTTATAAAGACTAATCGTCTTTTGTATACTATCATTAAGAATTGAATAAATAAAATAAAATAAATAAATTAATATTTATGTTTTACATTACAATAATTACTAGTTAATCGCATTAATTATATTTTCGAAGAAAATTTTGTATTTATTAAGCTCAATAGATTGAAAGTTAAATCTAAAATTAATATAACCAAATATAATAAGCATTAACATTATTATCGGACCTTTAAATATTTACATAATAATTAATGGCAACTATGTGGATCATAACCATAATACATAATTATTGTTTATGGTCTATTTTAGTTTATAATAATAATATTTAAGTATTTTTTTTATAATAATATAGATATACCTATTCATTTCGGAGAAAGACCTGTTCCATTTAGGGCTCGCAATACCGGACTATTTTTCAAAACCGGTATTTCGGTATTGTCAAAACGCTAATACTGGTAATACCGATAATACCGTTATTTTAAGGGCTAAAATTTTGGAAAAAAATATAGGTTTGGTAGCTTTTTAATGGGACTATCAAAAAAAGAAATAAATGAACAATACTTTTTTTTAAATACATAAAATAAATAACATTCCATTTTTATTAAAATAAATAAAAGAAAATTAATTCAAATCACAATTAATTTTTTATTTTTACATTATTTTTTTTATGTATCACAAAATATTAGTCTTTTTTTTCAGTCTTTTCATCGATGAAGTAAACTCTCAAAAATGCTATAGCATCTAATGTTTCATCATTCATTGATGAACGTATTTTCGCGAAAATCTCTCCAACTGGTCAACAAATGGTCAACAAATAGTTATACAATAACTTTAAATATTTTCCTCGAACCCCTTCTTCTTCAAAATAGCTGATTTTTTTTTCTTACTAGTTTCTGGTAATCTGTTTTGCTTTTATTTTGGCTAAATCGTTTAATGGTCGTTTTAGTAATGGCCATTTCAAGCTTTTCCTGTAAAGAAATATGGGCTGGTTGATTGAATTCATGTTCGCCTTCTTCGTTCTGAATAATTTCAATTTTTTCCCTCATCTACTATTTTCTTATTTCCTTCACAAATGTTCAGAACTGTACTATTTGGTTGATCATAGAAACTTTTGATAAATTTGAGAATATGTTACTTTTGTCGCCATTAGTTAGCTGTTCTTCTCTCTTTAATTTTTTTATGAAGTGCCGTTAACAACTCTTCACTTAATAAAGATTTTTGTGAAGAAAGCTCTTCAAAAAGAAACTCTAGTGTGGCGTCAGCAGTTTTGTGGTTGGCATTTCTACGGCATAAGGCTTCCACGCTCAATTTTACTGGATGCAAAACTGAAATTACCATTGAGATTAAGCTATATTAATTTTTTGTAAAATATAATTCATGATGTTATTCAAAATAATTTTTAAGATCGTCAATGTCAAAACAACAAAAACGTATTCTTTTAATTTAAAAAATCTTTCCAGCATATTGTAAAGACTGCTCCGTGTTTTTTTTGTGTCTAAAATTAATTTAATTTCTTTGCCGAATTCCAATTTTACGTATTTCTATAAAAACTCATAATTTTTTGTTGGAAAGCGACGAAATTTCTTAACGACTTGCCGTACCTTTTGTATTACTGGGAATATTAAATCATGACTTATATCACATTATATTTCATCTGATGTTATTATTTCCAAGCCGCATTCTAAACCACCTTCCTCATCTGAATACATACGTACTGATCTTGTTCTTTGTGATTTTCAATTACATTTAGGCCCGATTGCCTGTTATACAAAACTTTAATGACGGCTAATTGGATGCCGTGGGCTATACATAGCTGGTGTTTAGCTTTGACCAATCTTCCTAATTTCTTCATTACTGAAGCACCATCAGTGGTTATTGCAACTATGTTTTGGTTGATTTTAATGCCGAATTCTTTTTATTTCATTTCTAAGACTTCTAAGCATTTTTCTGCTGTCATTGATCCTACAAGCTGCTGAAGCCCTAAGTTCTATGATTTATTTTGTAAGTATACATTGATGTTTAAAAATCTTTTATATTGAACTGACGTTTATTTTGAATTTGAATAATAGAGGACTTTTTGATAGTTTAACACAATTTTTTGAATTGTATGGTCAGAATTTTTATTTTTCAATGCCGAAATACCGGTATTTTAATGATACAATACCGGTATTGCGGTATTGAATTTTAGAGGCCAAATACCGGTATCCCGGTTTTTGTAACACCGGTATTGCGAGCCCTAATTCCATTATTATTGATTTTATCTAACTATACTTTTTTCCATTCAAATCAAAATTTTTTTAAAATAAATTAAACAATTTTTCATTCAAATTCAACATTTTGTCAAACAATTTGTTAGAAAAAATGTTGAATTTGATTAAAAAAATGTTGTAAAAAAATTATTAATTTATTTAAAAAAATGTTGAATTTGATTGAAAAAAGTATATATATAAATATATCTATTTCTAATATAAAATATTTTACTTTTCCCAATATTTATTGGGTCTAATTTTTCAAATGAAAGGAAATTTCCATGTTAATATCCAGAACTGCTACATTCTATGGATTTTACCTCTAACTGAAACTGATTTAAAACATATTTTTATTAACCTGAGCTTTAAAGACCATTTCAATGACGTTATCTATATAATACCTTCCCAAGCTATATATTTTTTACCTAATTTTATTTAAAATTTTTAAATAGTTAAATAAAATAATCCTTTTCAGCTGTTTACATTATTGCATTATCTTGTTGAAATATGAATTTTTCAATTTCATTAGTTCCAAAAGTGATTGCATTAATGGCATGCTTAACTTTCCATGATATCTATATTAATATCTACAATTTATAACCTTCACCCCCTACCTACTCTTAAGTTCAGATATACCACTTTATCTATAAAAAAAAACTCCAACTGAATTCAAAATCATTAAGACCTTCGGTTTTGGACTACCTTGAATTACTTTGAATGTGAACATCGTTAAGGCGTTATGACTTAATTTTGACATTATTTTTTACGCTTTGTGATTGTTATCTACTCCCTTGTTGAATTATATTGATGAACTCTTTCTTCGAAAAATTATGCAATTTATAGTTGCAAAATTACCTTAGTAACATAAAAACTGTCTGTATAAATGCTTAAAACCATATAATGAATTACCATATGCCACTAAAATAATTGATGAGTTATGTCTCTTTAAAAGAGAAATCGTATATATCACATCTACCAATAATTAGATAATTTGTATGTAATTGAATACTTCCATACGAGTCAGGGTTCAGCTTGTATTGAGGGTTGACTGGTCTGGAAGTACACATTGAATTGACTTTGGAACCAGTTTCTCCTACGTTAGTTGTTTTTGCTTTTGTATTAATTTCATAATAATTTTATTTTAGTTTATTTTAATTCATCTCTTAATAATGAAAAATTTGAATAGACAAACTTAGTAAGATTTGAAACTTGGTTATGCAAAAAGATAAAATGTTTGATAAAGAAATAAAAGAAAAAAAAAAGTCAAACGATAACTTTAGGTAAAATCATAAGGCCCAACAGCTTATGTAAGTGTCGTAAAAATTTATATATTATATTTACTTACAACAAAATTTGTATAAAACTATTTATTTTTATTTCAAACTCTAATTGAATTTTCGTTATTTTCGTAAAAAAATTTTGTTATAATTATTTCTTTTTATAAAAATTTTGTTTATTTTTTGTAAAATTTTTGGATATTTATATTATTGAAATAAAGAAAAAAAAAATAACTAAAAATACTTACTTTTTCGGATTTAATTGCATACTATACTGATTATAGATGTATATATATACTTATATAGTTATTGATATAATATTATCTAAATATTATCTACAATATAATATAAATTGAATTTTTTCTACTGTACAAAATGGGTAATAGGGTAATATAACATAAATATTGTGATTGCAATTTAACAAGGGGATGTAGCTCAGATGGTAGAGCGCTCGCTTAGCATGTGAGAGGTACGGGGATCGATGGATATGATCGATATGGATATGAAATTAAAAGATAGAAAATAGACAAAATTTGAGAGAAGAAAAAAATACCTTTATTATTGCATTATCAGTTTTTACTGATATTTTATAAGAGGAGGATGCATATGTCGGACAAAGCAACGATTGAAATGTTATTATTGTTCTTTGTTTTTTTATTCATTAATCATTCATTATGAATTGACGAATATAAACAAAAAGAAAACCAACAAAAAATTTTTTTTTTTGTTATTATGTTTTTGATTATGTGATTATCAATGCCATATATCCTAAAAAGCCACGAACCTTATTTTTGCTTCGGTAAAAAAATATTTTATTTGTATGGTAATAAAATGAAAAAGTGTCTACTGTGCAGGTCCTTAAATGCTTGTCAATTATAATTATAGATTTGCAAATACTTATATGTAGCTTAATCTATCAAACTATAAGCCCTGTAAATTTCTAATTCCAACCCTTCGATTACATTCTGTTATTTTTATTCTGATATTAAATATTTTCATTTTATATTTTTGAGCTTGCATCCCGGTGCTTTTTTTTCTTTGTTATAGAACTTAACCCAAGCTAAAGTAAAATTTGTAATAAAATGAATTTATAATTTCGACATAGTTTGGATGTTATCAATCATCATTCAATGTTAGTCAATCTTACTTTACATATTTCTGTTATATCAAATAAGAATTGGTAATGAAATTATTGTTCCATATATAACAATGATAATTTATGTAAATAACATTTAATTTAACTTCCCACGTAACATTTTATTGTTATAGAAAGAAAACTAGTGCTTCAAGACTCCTACATGACTCCTGATAAGCAGTAAAGGTGTTATAATGTTATTTTTATGGGAATAATGTGATTAATATTGCTATAACGATATTCTTATATCAATTGTTACAGTAATGTTGTTATAAGTCTGAAAGTACGTAATCCTATATCAAGAGTTAAAGTGTTGTTATAAAAATAAAATATATAGAATAAATATTTTCCGACAGCCATTATTTTTGACAAACATGATAAAATTAAAAATTAAAACATATACACTAATACATAATGTATAGGTACTAATCCTATAACACTATTACAGCAATTCATCATTTTAGTGCTATAACGAGCAATAAAATTGTTACATGGGTTAGGTAAGGTAATTAGAGTGACTTATGTAGAATCACCTTTTCGTGCATAATTAAGTACGACACTATATTTTTAAACTATAATATCTACAATATTTCGAGTGTTTATTTAACAAATTACTGGCTTATCTACTCATTCAATGTGGAAAGCTACATTTATAAACTTCATGAATGGTAAAGTCTTTTCCGAATTCCGAAAAATTCAATCAGGATGCCGTGTATATCTTTCAGGTCGTGTATATAATTTTAACTTAAATTAATTTTATGTTTGTAAAGTTCTCTTCAGTTTCACATGTCTCCAAAACACCCAGTAGACAACATAAATTATTATAGAATAACTATATTTTAATTGCTTCTGTCTGTATATCCGTCCTCATTAATCTTTTCGATACAATTTAATATTAAAAAAAAAAAAAAAAAAAAAAAAAAATTAAAACAAAAAACAAAATATATCTTAAAAACCAATGCTTTCATCGTTTATCAAATAATAAATATTTTTTTTTGCAAAACGAATTATGGATTAAATTTTTCATAAATAATAACAAAAAACAAAAAAAAAAATATGAAAATAAAAAATTTACCAATCATTTATAACCTCTAAAATAAAATTAATTGAGTTCAATTGATATTTTTTGTGTTATTGTTTGTGTGGTTGGTTGCTTTTAGTTTATTACCAAAGTTTATTATCCTTAAAATTTTGTTATTCAATTAAACCATAACCTGAACTTTATAATAATTATTATACGACATAAAAAAAAACTTACCATTATTAGAGGGTAAATTAACCCCTAATTGAAATGTATTATTTTTGATATTAAGAAAAAAATATATTCAAATTTTGGAGAAGATTTGAAGTTTATTGAATGAAGTTAATAAAAAACCTACCTACCTACCTACAACTGTATTTATCTTGTTCGCCTTTTTGGTATAACAGATAAATTTTATTTAGGTATGGTATAGATGTGGTAATTAAAATTCATTTGTTCTACTGAGATCATTTCACCCTACCTAGAAATAGCTTCAGTATAATGTTCAATTACTTTGTAAATAAGTTTTAGAAAAACTGAACCATTGGGTTTTGAAACCAAAACTAGTTTGAGGTATATTATGTACTTTTACAAATAAAGTAGAAAAGGTAAAGCTGCAATATGTAGAATTTACAAATTTGACTGCAAAACTTGTAATAATTCAATCATTTTAATTAGCCAAACAAAAGATTATTTTTATAATACCACAGCATTATGCAGCTACCCAATAGACAGTAGGAGCAATGGGGTAAGAGACCAGAAATACAATATTAAGTATAATGTGATATGGATCGTTAACCATTGGCACACAATGTATATATAAAAAATGTCATACTAAATACTAAATATTTTTTTCGAGACAGATTGTATTGTTACATAGAAAAATAAAAAAAAAATAAAAAAAAAATAAAGCACGACGTAGTCGGCTGGTACAGAGCTTTTTCATTTTGACACATTTATTTTTTTACACTTCTTGTTTATAGCAATTATTTTTGATTTTTTTCTTCGACTATTCGCATTTTTATTTTGCTATGAAATTCAGCGTCTTATATATACCATAATGCATTCATGCTAACTTGCAATATTTTTATTCGCAAATATTTGAATCACGTTTTTGGTGGTCTTTTTTATACAGCCTAACAGTTTGAATTGATGTTATACAATTATTGTGACTTTATTAATTGTATATACACATAGAAAAAGTCAATCAATGACTGATGAATTTCAGTCTTAGACAATTTAACTGTATGTAAATAATTTCAAAATATCAAATTAAAAAGAAGTATAATTAAGCTTAAAATCAGCCACACACACAGGTAAGCTGATATTTTAATAAATACATATTGTATTATGTTGAATTATAATAATTAATATAACAACCACAGACCGATATTCGAATATGATTATATATAAGTTTTTTGCCTTCAAGAAAAGTAAATATTCATACAACTACGAATACTAGATAAATATTATTATAAATAAAATTGGTTTTTATGCTTTCACTTGTACCCTATAGGTGAAATTTTACAAAAATTTTTTAAAAATAAAACACTCTTGTTAATTTAACAAATATATTTTATTCCGGCACGTGTTTCGACCTTTCGGTCATAATAATGGATCATAAATGCCATTTTTGCATGCCAAAATTTGTTATAAATGAAATACGCTATAAATTTACTTCAAACGTAGCTCGGCATAAACTTAAGCATAAACCTTAATATTGTTTTCCTTCTAACTGCATTTACAAATTTGTTTTTAATACCAATTTATGGAATGCTGCTATACTACAGTTTAACAATTTTTCAATGTATATACAGTTTAACTTTTCTCAATAATATTAATGGATTGGATAAGATGCAGAGACACTGAAAAGTAGATAGCAAGATTTAAAAAAAAAAACAAGTCACAAAATTCTCGTCCTAAATTATTGTACCGATTTATCTCCTGATTAAAAACCAATACATTTTACAAGAACTATTTTATTGAAAGCTGAATGCTTCTTTGAAAACAGAAATTGTAAAACTGTTTGCTAAATAGATTTTTTTGTCATTATTATGACTTTTTTGATGAAGCGCCATTTTGTAACAAACATATTTCATAATTTTTCATTCTTTTATTTTAATCTACTGAAAAATTTACGTATTGATGAATATAATAATGGTGATATTGAACCAATTATAATTCATTGACATTCAATTTAACTTCTCTTTTTTACAGTTATTTACCATATTATTTTTTTTTAATCAAAATATCCTTTTTGGTATGCAAAAAAAAAAAAAATTGATTAAAATTATTATTTTGACAGGAATCATTCCTGATCACAAGTGACAATCAAGATCAAGAGTTGACCACCATTGGGAATAAATTTGTGAATGATTGATTCTTCTATTTAGTACGTTATTAAAGTGATCAAATTTTTAATAATATTAAGTTCATGTAAATTCTTTGAACCATCTAAAATATTTTCTTGATGGTAGGGCATATTAAGTTTAGAATAAGTATTTGTAATATCAAAATTATTGAGTGTATGTATAGGCTAAATAATTATTTGTGAGTATATTTTTAGCTTGTTTGTTTATTTTTAATTTAACCAAGCACAATATGGGTTTATAATTGATAATAAATATCAACATTAATTATTGATAAGTGTTCAATAGATAATAAACAAATTTATTTAACTTGGTATATGCTAAAAAAATTGAGATATTTTTTGAGTTATAATAATTTATTTTTCAGTTTAAATACGCCATGCAACATGATACATAACTCGTTCTACACTAATATAGAATAAAAGCTGAAACGGGTAGTTGATAAGGTATCGGATTTCGAATTGTAAAATTAATTTGTAGGTTTTTCGGCTTGGTCAAGTACCATTTCTGGTTTTTATAAAATAAATGATAAAAATATAGTGGCACATTCTGTGAGAAAAAAGAACCTGCAATTTTGTCTGCGTATTATTATACAGATAATCTGCTATATAAATAATTAAATACCTATATTATATTATTAAAGTATATTTTTCAAAGAATTGTTTTTTTTTTTTATTTAATTAATACCATGTATTTGAGATGTAGGTAATTGATTGTATCAATTGAATATAGATTTGCATCTCCTTTTCATTTCATTTCTTCTATTCTGGGTGCAGTAACAATAACAACATTCTAATATCATATCATAATGAATTACTCTCACCAACTTATTTTGTTAATCTGTTTTACAGCTAATAATGGTAAAGGTGTAACAGCTATCTAAAGCTTTTGTAAGAAACCGGAAGTATAGTTATTATTAATTAATGCATTTAACGGTAATTCGTAATTAATACTGTTATTTTTTTATTCTAATTTTTATGTTATTGAGAGTAACTAAGGTAGAATTACGTACAGTACTGCAAGTTTTTCATACATATTTTAATTAAATCCATTTTTATGTTCTTGATACCAACTAAGGTAGAATTACGTACAGTACTGCAAGTTTTTACTACATTTAAATTTTTTGATTTCTTTTTTTCTTATTAATTATGTTAAAATTATATTTTTCAAAATTTTGTAATTTGTTTGATTTAAACGAAGTAAATAAATAAATAAATAAATATTTTGACTAAATCGTTTTTTTTTTTTTTTCTCGAGTATTTTGTTATCAAATTTCTAACTTATGAACTAATTAAAATAACCATTACAACTGCCTTACTGGCCTAACCCTTCTTAAATAGTAATTAAATACACTAAGTATTTACCTAATGATTATTATACTCTCAACTATTTTTGTTCATTTATTTTATCCTAAAGTGTACCTATTGGGCCAGGCCAAAAAACCCATAGAGCATTTTCATGCACCGGTTGAAAGGTAGGCACCAGTTTGTATATCAATCATAATATCAGTGAATAGTAACGAAGTTTTGGAGTTAACATGCTTAATATCTTAGATGTTGCAGGACCAACTTTATTTTCAACTTAGTATTTTAAATTTTTTTTAATGTGGTTAGTAATAAATCTGACCTTCATGATAGGTTCATTGATTAGTTTTTCCTTTTTTTCTTTTTGTCCTTTCAATTATTTTCATAGTAAGGATAATTTATTAAAATGTTTCATTGACTTTTGGTTTTTTTTTTTTTTCTAAAATGTCACTTACTGTTTACTCATACATTTTTGATTTTTAATTTTTTTTTTTTTCTAAATTTAAATTGACTTCAGTTGTATAAAAAATGAACTTTGTTGAGGGAAATCATTTTAAATTTTGAATTTTTGAAAGTTTAAAGAACTTTTTGTTCTACCATGCTGATTTCTATTTTTTTTTATTTATTATTATTTTCAAGGATAATATTGAAAATTGTATAGAGTGGAATTTCCACAGTAAATTTTTTTGATATAAAATTATTGTTTTTTTTTTTAAATAACATAAATTTTAATCAAATATTTGTATATATTCTTCATCATTTAACAAATTTCACAGTTTATTGCTTTGCGTTTCTTAATAATATCAATGAGGGGTTGGATTAGGCAATTCTGGAGCCGAAATGTCTCTAGAAAGCAAGACGATCACTTTGTATAAATTACAAGATATGACAAGGCAAATAACTAATTGCAAGAAAATAGGCAAATGATACTACAGGCAAATAAAATACAGGCATATGACACACGTTCCTAAATCTAATATTGTAATAAATCTATTCATTTTAACACACTTAATGTAACTGTTCGATTCACAGTTTCTTACAGACTTCATCAAAATTTAATATTGTAATAAATATATTCATTTACTTATTTACACCATCGGATTACATTTTTTCACAGACACCATCTTATATCCTGCATTAGTGTAATAAATTTTAATTATAAATCATAATAATTTAAACTGTAATCGTCCATATACATTTACACAATATTCCGTTAATTAATAATTTATTTCAATTCAAAAGATTCGACATTGCAATCAATTTCTCATTACAAAAAAAAAAAAAACAAAAAAACAAAAAACATACACTCCAAAAATTGAAAATGTTTTTGAAATTAGAAAATTTAACATGAGTTTTGGGAAATTAAATTAATATTTAAAAATTTTATTTAAAATGCGAAAAACCAAACTAACTGTATAATACACTCACTCGTCTGTAGTACATTATTATCTATTCTCCTCTCTGATATAATTTAACTTTCATTATACAAAATACTATAAACTAAACTATTCAAACTTAAAACTAATTTTAATTATCATGATTTGTTTGAATACAATACAGCAGAATGCAATGGCACTCGACATTATTAAAAAAGATTTTTCGAAAGCTTCTAATTTTAAAAATATACTTAAATTAAAAGTACTACTAAAAAAAAAACAAAAAATAAAAATAAATGTAAAGTTGTATGAGTAGGTATCTATAGGTTTTTTTTTATATTCAAATGCTTTTCAGAGCAAATCTCAAAATTTGGAGATCAACTTCGTGCAAAACAAAAAAGTTCATCACTACACTATCAAATGAACAATCTACTCATTTTAAAATACATTCAACTAACATCATCATCGTTATAATGACGATTGTATATATCAACTTTTAAAGTGCCATGTTCCTGTTTTTGGTTAATCTCATTTAAAATCTTGATTCTATATTCATTATTATACTTCATATACATCTTACTTCAAAATCGTTTTATTTTACAAAATGATGACGATTGTACCGTTCCATACAATTGATGATTATGATGATGATGATGATGATAAAGTTCAATTAAATGATTATTTACTATGATGATTGAATACGAAAAGATTAATTTTTCATAAACAGGCTCTATTTCGCTTAAAAATATCCATATATAGGTATATACTATTGTACAAAACTAACGTCTATTATAAGAACAATTTAAAATATTATTTACCTATAGGTACAGACATACGTACCTATATCATCATCATTGCTATACAAATAATCCATATGTATAGATAACTAGTATTCATTCCTTATGGAATTTCAATTTGATTGGAATTTGATTTAAGTATCTTCAGTTGATATGTAAAATAAATAATATGTAAAAGTTTATTATTGTGAGTTTGTACCATTTTGTTTTATGGAACATTACAATGAATATAAAATAAGATGCCATAATAATAATAATAATAGTTGTTGTTTTCTAATTCTGTCAAATCCAATAAAATAATATGAAAATTTTGATTTGAAAAATGTTTTTCATATTGCCGAAAATTAGTAAATTTTTTTTTATACTTAGCTATTCTGTAAAATTCGTTGCTTATATAGAACTGTTCTTATCATTAGGTATATTAGGAGTCTGATTAAATATTTTTTTTTTTTTTGTTTTATAATTTTTTAATACTACAATGCTGATTGGCCAACGAATAATAATGATGATAATTTTGGTTTTTAAAATATTTTTATATATTCCAGTTTTATTGAGTTATGTTATAGGGATATAACTAGGTAGGTATTCTTTAAAAAATATAAAAGCTTCCAAATCATAAAAAATTGTTTTTTTGTTAATTTTATTTATAACACAGCCGTCGCATTGTCAAATCTGTGACCGAAATATAAAACATATTAAATCGAAATAAGAACAAAATTAGTTATTAGCATCCCAATTATAAAATCGCGTATCTGACAAAATCTTCTAACATTTTAGCAGTTTTAATGCGATGTGTCATAAAAGGTGGAACGCTTAATTGGTGAAAATATGAATTTATAATAATTTATATAAAGACGTAACATGCTGAAGAAATCGCAAAATATAGCTTTCTTTTTATTAAAATAACTAAAGTAAATTTAAGCGATTTTTAAATAAAAAAAATTACTTTATAACTGTTAGTATTAAGCACATACTTTACATTACTAAAATACTTTATTTCCAGTTAAATCTTTTTGTCATATCTTATATATTAATACGCTTAAACGTCTGTTAAAATTTTCACAAAGCTTTTACAACACGAAGCTTTTTTCAACTAGATTAGACAACTTTATTATAACTATTAAGAATTACGATAGTGTGAAAAATTTTATTTAAAGACATAAACCACAAAACGATAAAATCAAAAACAAATTAAAATTAACCTAAAAACAATTCACCTATTGAGCAATAGCATTGATTATATCTGATTATATGAATTAATTTAAAAAAAAAAAAAAACAAAGTAGCAAAGACAAAAACCGAATTATCAGAATATTTATATCGATAAAATAGCTTTGTTAAAATATTACGATATTACAGCAAAAAAACTTACCAGAAAAACAAATAGTAAATTTAGAAAATGTATTTTTTACCTTATGTTCAGAAATTCCAATAATTGAAATTTATTTATTTTATTAACAAATAATTCAAAAGTATAAATTCAAATGCGCAGTAGCATTGGTTAAATATTATATTTTGCATATAGAATCATAAACCGAAATTTACGATCTGCTAAGAGCAAGAAAAACAAAATATGTTATGACATTATTATCAGTTTCAATTCAATACACAGCAAATTTAGTAAACATAAAAATTAAAGAAACTTTAAAAAGAAAAATCACAGACTACACTTACATACATCAGAGACTCTAGCGGGATAACAATACAAACTGAAGAATATAATAGTCATAAGGCGTCAATAAAAACTGAACAATAAGAGAAAAAGCATAATAAATTATTGGCTTTACCCCTAAATATAATAGTCATAAGGCGTCATATGATACTTCGTTAAATGGCCTATATGATTCGATATGATTTAACACAGTCGTAACCAATCATAACCTTTACTATAATGGTCATACCTAATCATACCAAAACGTCAAAACCAAAATTTAAAAGAAGTGAAATAAAAATAAAAATTCTATAAATAAATGTTTTGTCTTTTTATTTTGAGTTTTGAAATAGTTAGAGCTATTATGATAATAAAAAAAACACAAAAAACGTGTCTATGACTATTTTAATGTGTTTTTAATGTGAGTGTGGTATGTATTTAGTTTAAATGCATTTAATTTCATATCTATAGTGCCAGCGACATCTCTGATCGCCACATGTTGTTGAAATGTACGTTTCTATTAATAGTATTTGTTAGGGAGCGTTTAGACATCATATTTTATTTCATGAAAGTTTTGTTTTACTTATTTTTATTACATTTACAAATGTTATTGCAATTACATCAAATTTTATTTCAAAAGTTTTAATTACATATCTCAAAGATAAACAAAAATAGTTGCAAAGTATACTATATTTCTTCATGCTAAATCCACTTTCTAAACTTGCAAAATACGAAGATACGAATATGCGTTACGAGTACTAATAATAAATACTTATAAACAAATATAAATATTCAGTGTAGTTTGAGAACATTTATGAAATATAAATATTTAAATAGTAAATCAATTATTCTAAGTATTATTTGTATTGATGAATAATAATAATATTTAATACACATTTTTTGTATTTTTTAATGTATATCTTTCAATATATTGGCATAACACAATTAGAAGTTTATAAATACCTTTTCTAGCAAAATTCACTTTTTCAACTTGCGAAATACGAAAATGCGTGTCGAGCACTATTATTTAAAAAAAAAAATAATGATATTCTATAACAAAGCCGGATGTCAAACTTTAATGAACATCATTTATACGTTATAAACACAATTCAAAAACGTATAAACGCTGCCTTATATAAAAGTTTTTCTTCAAAACTATTAGCAGTCAAAATTTTCAATTTGATTTTATGAAAAACAAATAAAATTATTATTTATTATATTATACATATTAAGTATATTATAAATATTGTAAATTAAAATTTTATTCATTTTTTTATTCATTTTATTATTATTATTTAAATAATAATAATAATTATAATAATAATAATTTATGATACCGTTCGTATTATAATACCTACCTACCTGTTGTGAAAATAAAATTTTAATACATACAGTGAAAAAAAATATGAACCTGAAGTAGGTCTGTGGATTTATCTACAGGTCCACTGTTTAATAAATAAATAAATACCTAAATAAGAAATATAAAAAAAATAGTTATTGATAGATCAAACTATATTATAAATTACAAGCTATTCCCGGAGTAACATTCGCCGGTCTAGCATTAGCATTATAAATGAAACAATTTAGTTTATTTGTTTATTTTCTTTATTTTCTTAAAAAGATGTGATTGATGTTTTACATATTTTTTAATTACATAATAAATAAGTTACAAATTGAAAAACTTAAAACTAAAATTCACTATATATATCTTATAAGTAGTTTAACATTTTAATACTTATTCAAATATTTCACTAAAGACACTAAAAACACAATTCTCTATTTCACAGTTGTATGTTGCTTTGATTAGAGTACGATCTTTTGATAGTGTGAGTGTAGTATAAAATATTATGAAATGTTTGAATAAGTATTAAAATGTTAAACTATTATTTTTAAGATATTAAATAAAGTGAATTATAGTTTTAAGTTTTTCAATTTAACTTATTTATTATGTAATAAAAAAATATTTAAAACATTGATTTTTTTAAGAAAATAAACAAATAAAATAAATTGTTTCATTTATAATGCTAATGCTAGACCGGCGAATGTTACGCCGGGAATAGCTAGTATTTTTTTAATAAAATAGTTTATCTTATGATCCACATAAGTGTTAATTTTTTTTTAAATTTCTGAGGGAGTTAAGTGTATATACATTGGTAGGTAGTAGTGGCTGCCGAGGCCAACACACTTTAAACAGCAAGGTCCATTGTGATTCCACGAGAACTATCCGCGTATATTCTTTGCAACATTTCTAGCTTTTTAGAAAGCAGTGGAATTCTACTAATATGATTTTTCATCTCAAACCTTTATTACCAATCTGTGTTTAAGTTACATATTCCAATATATTTGTTACGGTTAATATGACATATCCGGTAATTTTTAATAGTAACCGGGTATTTTGATAAATGTGATAAATGAGTAGAATTTATTAGATACATTTACCGGTAATTATTAATAATTACCTGTATGGATTGGTAAATGTGATTAAAATTAAAATTATTTCTTTTAATTTTCTTATATTTGTTATTAAAATTATGATAAAAAAAAAAACAAAAGTTATATTTTTACGGTTAAATTAATCATTTATTTCTACGAAGTTAATTTATTTCTTTTACAGGAAGAACTTTTATGACATTTGGAATTATACTTGATATTTGACTTTTTACATTTTCAGTGATTTGAATTACAATCGAATTTACAACTACAGTATTGAATGTAATACTAAATTGTAAACTGTTAAAGCTAAATAGTATAAAAAAAAAAAAAAAAAAAAAAAAAAAAATACTTGACCACCTAGATTTGAATTTATTGATTTTTAATCTGCCGCCCCCAAACCCTGCTACTTATTTATTGAAACCCTGTTTTCGCAGACGGTAGCTAAACGCAAACGGCAAACTTTTAGTGAAACACAACATCTTTTTGAAATATTTAAATCTTTGATCTCGAGTGCCGGACCGTCGGACTTATTACCTTCCTAGAATTTAAGAGCCATTGTACTGATGGTAAAAAAAAGGAAAATTTTAAGGCCTTTGGTCCAGATTTTCGGACTGTTGGACCTCTCCAAAAAACATTTTAAAATTACTGAAACACCATTTACCTAAGATGGGTGAAATTATTAAATAATTCGATTTTACGATCATATGATTGTGATGTCATTACACTACTGCTCAATTAAAACTAATAAGTGGTAAATTGTATTATCATTTACTTGTCATACATCGCAAACATTAAGTTAATTATAATAGCTATTTTCAATTGTGAGGCTCACAAACTTTAACTTAATAATCAATCCATCTCTCCATCAAACCCTTGATTTACTATTATTCATTTAAAATGAACTGTCAAAAATAAAATGATGTTATATCAGAAAGTATATACAGTTTATGGTATACTATACTAGTTAGTTTATGGTTATATTATAAAATTATTAAAAAAAAAATATTATAAAATTTATTCTGTTTATAAAACAGATTTTCGCATTATTATACCCATAACACATACACGTATAGATTTCAAATGAAAAACTTTATAATATTTCTATGGACATTTCGTTAACTAACCGAATAGGACAGAAGAAAAAAATATTTCATGTATGAAAATATTTTACACGTTTATTTTTTGATAAGCTTTTCAACTTATTTTGTGTGCATTGATGTGTACGTCTTGTCCAGAATATTATCCTGTAATATTTGCTGTTTTGAATTTGGCTGTACATAAAGGATTCTAATTCGAAATTTTAAATTTATTTTTTTCAGCTAGCTATATCTAATGAATAATAATTAAAAGTCTGGACGTACATATACGCAATATACGAGTATGTATGTACATACATACAAGTATGTATATACGTCCATCTCATTTTAATTTCATTTGATCTGTACATGTTCTCAAACGTTGTGACATCTTTTATGTATATGTATATAATATATGGTATCAATGAACTTGTGTCACTCACAGAACATGATATCCGATATGTATATTTACATACGCATTTGCAGAATATTTTTGATTATTTAGCTTGGATGTATATTCGAATGCATTCTATTAAATGTTTGAAACATTATTGAAATACTGCCAGACCCAAAAAATTGGAAAAACAAAAAAAAATAGTTTTGTAGCTATTGAGAATTTTGCTAGAAAAATTTTTAGCTTTTTCTTCACTGTTTTTATATTAGTACGATGATAAATGTAACAACGGGATATTGAATATTATTTGTCAGAACGGTTGTACAGTCTATAGGGATGAAAAGAAAGATAAAACTATCCTGCATTTTCTTCATATTAGCACGATGGTAAGTGTAACTGCGGTATATTGTATATTATTTGTCAGTAGGGTCGGGCTCGTCCCGATTGTCTTGTGTAAGGTCTATAGGAATGAAGAGAAGGATAAAACTATCCTGCACTTTCTTTGCATTTGGGCTGTGTTTTGTTATGAAAATAAATTTTTCTTAGATTCCTTGCACCACTTGCACCACTTGCACCACTTTATAAAAATCTCTAATTTGCAATTAGATATAGCTACTAGCTTTATTCGAAGGTAATTTTGTATTCCATAGTACATTAATGGCCTTCTGTGGTGTAAGTCTGCCAACACCATCAGTCGGTTTAAGCCGGTATATGCCGGTAGGTTTTGCTATATAGGCATCTCTGTTTTTATTAATAATATTTCCAGAAAAAAAAAATTCGAACAACAAAAATTGGTCTCACATGATCACATGATACTCAATACCCATGATATAAAATTTTCTTCTTATTTTTGTTCCCTTCAATGATTGGTGGTACTTACTGTCATGTAAAAAAATATCGTTTTGTCTATTTGAAGTTGTGTCATTAACGTGGTGATACCTACATTTGAATTTAGGAGTAAGTAATACTAGTACTATGACTGGATTCATTATTTATTTTTCTATCTATATAATATTCGGTAGGATGCTATCAAAAATACAGTGATATGACAGGGTAGAGTTCAATTACGTAACTGTGGTATGTAAAATGTTCATATTCTACTATATTATATTAATATGTGTGACAACAAACCGACACTAAACAGAAATTAACAGTAAGATAATGATTTGGTTTGTGAAAATCAAATTTGATGATTCAAGGAAAGTCATACGCTATCAAAAAGTTGAGATAAGAAGACAGTGAGATATTAGAATTTGTATAACCAACAGGCGGTGAAATTATTTCAAAATTAGAGCTACCAAATTGAATTTTAATCTTGAATTTATGCGATTGTTTTGGTACTAACAAGAAGGTGAAATCAGTTGATTGGGAACCAAAAATGGTAGTTAAAATGATTTCGCTATTTTATTTTTCTTTCTGTATTCATCATATTAAATATTGGCTATAATATTATAGTCAAAAATTACAATTATTATATAATTATTAGAATAGGTGTGGCAAGAAAACAACGAAATGTGAAATTTACATATTTTCAATCTAGTCACGTTGTTTTTTGGGAAACAGATTGATGGTTCAATTTTAAACCATAATAATTTAGTATGGACTTGTTTACTATCACTAAAAATGTACGCACACCATTCATGTGTGAAATATCTCTATTTAACTAGTATCTATATAATATAATGTAATAATAACTCTGTTTTAGGATATAATACTCTGGTAAATGGTACCATATTATGATTCAAAAATGTTGCTAAGTAAATTTTTTTTTTTCATTTTATTTTGAGAATTCCAATGAAAGAAATTTAATCCGTTATCATCTTTTGACTAACTTTTAAGTTTGAATCAAATTGATGTTCAATTTATGTTCTGTTAATTACAGGTAGAAAAGAAAAACAATAAAAATTTTCCCGTTAAAATTATTTTGTGTATCTAATAGATACTAATTATTTTCATATTTTAACAAAATAAAATGTTTGTGAAAATGTAAAATATGATTTTTGATTTCTGATTTAATTCTAATGAATTCGAATGGGCGTTCAATTCGTGCGAATGTCATTAATTTAAATTCTTTGAATGTTAAAAATTAGCTCAACTTAAAATAAATATTTTTGTTTTTGTTTGTTACAGCAATAATGTTAAGTCTTGTGTTGTCAGATATTTCAAATTAAATTAAATTTAATTAAAATTTTGTTACACTATGGAATGGATATGATAGTTAAGTTTTACATAATAATATAATATAGGAACTCATAATAATAATTGTGTAATGTAGGAGTAGTTCAAAGTTCAAAATATTCAGCTTTTTATTAGTTTAATTATAATCGTGTAAAATGAAATTTGATAACTGTTAAAATTGGGTAAAATTATTCTACATTATAGTTTTGATGGTAGTTTAGTTATAATATTATCGAAAAAAATAATTTGAAAGCAAACATTTTTTATAGAAACAAATTTCTGAATAAATTATAAAGTGAATAAATGGAGGAAGAGATTGTTATTTCTCTAAGAGTGTAGGTAGGATTCTAGAAATAAAAAACAAAGTTTAATAATCAAAGTTCATAATGTATATAGTATATTCTACCGAAATAACCTAATGGAAGGAGTGCATAAAAAATTTAACCATTTCAAAACCCTTACTTCAGCTGGAAAGGTACAGCTCTACCTTCAAACAATTTGTATGCATTTTACTATGATTTTTACTTCTTCTTCTTCATTTAGCGTTACAGCTCGGGTGACCTAGAGTCGTCTTCGTGATATTCCTCCATGTAAATCAATCTTCCGCAGAACTCTGCCAATTTTGTACATTCATTTTTAGCCAGTCATTTTCGATATTATCTTTCCAACTGATTCCTGGTCTGCCTCTTACTCTATTATATAGTGGTCTTGTTTTTAAAATGCTTTATTGAGGGCGATTTTCGTTCATTCTTATCATATGCCCTGTCCATCTTAGTCGTTGTGCCTTTACAAACTTTACAATATCTTTATGTTGTATTATATTATTGATTTCTTCGTTATTCCTGCTTTGATATTCTCCATTTTGTAATCTTTTTGGGCCAAAGATTTTTCGGATTATTTTTCTTTCGAATATACGTAAATATTCTTAGTCTCTTAATGTAAGTATCCAGCATTCACATTCATATGTTACTATTGGTTTTATTATTGTCTTGTATATCACAAGTTTTGTTTGTCTAGTAAGAATTTTGGATTGTAGTAATTTTTTATTAACATAGTAACTTCTATTTCCTGCATTTATTCGCTCCTGTATGCACGAGTGCATACTGTTGTCATTTTTTATTAGTACACCAAGATAATTAAAGTTTGTGACACCTTCAAAATTAAAGTTGTTGATGGTAATATTTTGTGGTATTCTTTGATCGGTTTTCCTTGTCATTTTCATATATTTTGTCTTGTTTTCGTTAATTTTCAGACCAACTTGTCTTGTCTTTTGTTTTAGTATAATAAATGTTTCTGCCATTTTCCTATACTTTTTAGCTTCAATTGCTATATCGTCAGCGTAGGCGATAATTTGGAAGGATTTTGTGAATATATTACCGCCTTTATCAATTTCCTTTGTGGCTTGTTCTAAGACCATATTAAATAACAAAGCTGAAAGCGCGTCTCCTTGTTGTACTCCCGATTTAATTTCAAAATCTATAGAGGTTGTATTTTGTATCATAACTTTTGTTCGTGAATTGAACATGGTTTCCATGGCCAGTTTAGCTAATTTGCGAGGTACACCAAGTTTTATTAATGTGTATGCTATTTTATTTCTATTAATGCTATCGAAGGTTTGCATGTAGTCAATAAATAAGATATGCAGGTCTTTTGTTTTAATAAATATTTTTGGTCAACAGTGGATTTTTGTTTACGAAAACCTCACTGATATTCGCCAAGCCTTTCTTCAGCATGCAGTTCGAATTTTTCGTATACTATATTTGACAATATTTTGTACGCTGTGTTTAGTAGCATAATCCCTCGATAATTATTACAGTTAGTTTTATCTCCCTTCTTATGGATTGGCCTTAGTACACTTATACGCCATTTTGCTGGTATTATTTCATTAAACCATATTGCACATATTAATTTATGTATCTTCTTATGTAAATGTTCCCCACCTTTATATAGTAGTTCGGGTGTTATCGAATCTTCTGCTGGCGCTTTATTATTTTTTAGCTTCTTTATAGCATTCTTCACATCATTTAATGAGAGTTCATTTGTAATTAATTCGGCTGTGTATCATTTCCATTGTGTCATCATTTTCTGTTTGATTTTGTTCGAATGTTTTATTTAATATTTTTTCGTAATACTCAGCCCATCTATCCATAATTTGTTGATCTGAAGTCAATAAATTACCCTCTTTATCCTTGCATGATGTTAATCTTGGCTGGAAGCTTTTAGTTTGTCTATTGATGTTATTATAGAATTTTTTAATATTTCCCATATTATGTTCTTCCTGTATTTTTACTATTTGTGTTATATTATTGTAATTATAATTGTATTTGTTAAAATATTTTTTTTTTGAAGTAACGCTATTTTAGCAAAAATAAGGTCTATTAAGCATTTCTATTTGTAGCGAAGTATAAAGTTCGGGCTTGAAATAGCAAAAGTGGATCTAATTCAAAAAATATTATAACAAAAAAAGAAACGTTGTTCTAGAAAGGTGTTTGATCATGCTATAAAGTTGATGGGCAACTTTGAAATCTTATCTCAGGTAGCAAGGAAAGTCAATTATATGGTTTAGAATTGGTTGGAATCAGATATGATTATTATGTACCATAATATGTATTATATAAAATTGTTAAATTAAAATAATTATAATTCTTGCACTACAATTTCATTCTTCAATTTTTTATTTGATTTAATTTGTTCAATTCAATATTACAAAATAAAATAAAATAAACAGAAAACCGTTAGATTTTCGAATGAAACAAAAATAATCATCATAACATGAAAATAACACACCAGACAAATAAAAACATAAAAAGAAATAAACAAGACGTATTTTATTATTATGAAATGATCTGAAGTAAAAAATAACGGAAAAATGGCCTAATCATCAATTTGTTGGTTAGACCATTTTTCCTTTTAAGGACTTAATTTTATCCCCAATGCAAAAATGCTACTTTTCTTTATATTGTTGTTATTAAAAGAATAATATCAGGATAGAATATGTTATGCTTTAGACCACTTTTCTTCTAACATTTTACGGTATAATATTATTGAAATCGAAAATTTTGTGGATTAGACCACTTTGCTTCTGAACGCCTCAATTGCGATAGTTGATTCTGGGAAGTGTGCATGAAATGTAAGTACTTTGGAATTTATTTTCCCGATATCTTGAGATCACCATTTGTTTTTGTCACAGCAATTATCACAGTCGAGTGGAAAATTACTGAAGAAGTCTGCTAGTAGTAAACGAAATACGCGTATCTGGTTCTAATAAGCATATTTAGTAAAATTAACTAATAAAATATAACGTTATTTACAACAATTATACATGTTCGTTTTACCATCTAAAAAATGATTTTGAAGCAAAATAGATTAAAGGTTCAATAGTAAACATTTCAGTTCGTTCTAGTTTCTTGTTATTTGCTAAAGTCATCATAAAATGGCTTAGAAGCGTGAATTATCGGTTGAAATTATAAGGGCAATAATTGTAATTGAGATTACCTGCGGAGTTTTTGTTCAATAACTGTTCCGAAAATATGGTATGGATAGAAAACTATTAGTGATGAAACCAAAATATAGTAGATCTGTTCGAAATATTAAAGTTGGAGTCCAAAAACGTAAAAACAACAATAACAAATAAAAATGCACAAGAGGCACAAGAGGCACAAATAATAGGAGCCGTTGAAGTGAATCCTAGCACAAATCTATGAAACAGGTAAATAGATTGATAATAAGGACAGGTAAATATAGGTGGTAAATAGATTGATTGAAGTAAATATTAAGTCATAATCTGCACAAAGTTATATGCACAAATAATTTTTGAGAAGACTGTTTTCGTCATATATCTGTAAATTAGACGGAATACTCCAAAACATTATAATATATATTGTCATATAAAAATCACATTTACTTTATGTTTGAGACTTATTATATCATTTTTCTATATATCCAATTATAATGCGTACGAGCGTGTAAGAAAGTGCAAAAAAGAATTGTAATTATAGTTTTGTTTCAAAAGAAATAAAAAAAAAAATAATAAAATACATACAGTATCCAGTGCATCCATATGTAAACATATTTTTCAAATCAAAGGTTCAAAATATGAAAAATAAAAAATATTTAAACACATATACGATCTCCAATGAATTTATACACGTGCATTATTTCTTTATAATATGAATTTTTATTTGTATTGAAAAGTTTACTGAAAAGTAGGTATATTTATAAATATTCTGTAAAGAATATATTTTTTGATTTTGTTAAGTTTGTCTGTTTTTACTTATCAATCATAATAGCATTTTCCGAATAAATGAAATCTTTTTTCAATTGAATGAATTTTTTTTCAAAATAAATGAAACTTTTTTCAAAATAAATGAAACTGTTTTCAAAATAAATAAAACTAAAAGAAAATACAAAAAAAAAATAAAATAAAATTTAATTCATTTATCATAAAAACTAAAGTAAAAAAATTATAAATATTATAATAAAAACGTAGGATTGTAAAATATTATGCCTTAACAAGCACAAGCTTTGGTCAGTTTTGGTCTGATTTAATGTAATGGTTGTCCCTCCGCCGCTTGTGAACTATTAAACATCATGTCCATTACGTAATTGGAGCAATCTGTTGATGTCAACTGATGAATACTTTTGTTAATTACATTTGGAAGATTATACTCATTTTTAAGACCATTAAACACGAGCATTATTGCTGTCATTTTAAGAAATACTTTTTCTATCGGATTAAGCACCAGAGAATGCGGTGGTAGAAGTTTATATAAAATAAAGGTAATATCTGCAATCATCGATCCGCAATCACTATCCGCAATTATAAATTCGTATTTTTTTTAAATTCAAAATAAAAACTTTAATGAAGGGAAGAAAAAGTAAGAATTTATTTTGCTTCCATGACGAGTTACAAAGCTGGTTATCAAACAATAATAGTGTGTTAACAAGAATATAATAATTTGTCATTCCGCACAATAAGTCATTGCCAATCGAAATCAAAAGTCAAATTCAAATTCTATAATATTTGAACTCACAACCACTACGTATAGAATATGCGAAGTTTAGTCGTTAATGCAATATTAATCTTGTAAATTAAATAAAACCATTTAGAATAAAATCATTACAATTTACAACCAGTATAAACAAAACTAATGGAAAACTAATGGTAATTTTTCTCAATCAGAAAATCTACAAAATATAATTACAAAATTTGTCTATAAAATTTCACAAATATTTTGATAACATTTCCAAGATCACTATTCGTCAGTCTTGACAGACCAGAAATTACATTACATATATTGGCTACTGTTGAAATAATTTAAAAACTTGTTTCTTTCTCTTTAATTGCATTATAGCTTGTCTAAAAAATAACATATTAAAACATTTGATTTTTTTTAACTGAATATGCTTAAATGGCAGGTCAAATTATACTTAACTTGCCTATCAAACTACTACAAAATCTACTCAATCATTGAATAACACTCATAAACAAACAATAATTAACTAATTCAATTCTTAATAGTGTTATTCTACAACAAATCAATTCTGTTATCCTTAACAATGCTTCTTGTTGCATCGTATCAGATTTTTTTTAAAGGTCCTAGTATTATTTTGTAAATGCCTAAAGTAAAATATATAAAAAAAAATTAACAAATTCGCCCTTTTTTTTCTCTACTTATAAAAACTTTTCTTTTGTTTAAAATAAAATAAAAACAGTAGAAAAGCAAATAAAAAAAATAAAAACAAACTTTTTTGAATCCTTTTTTTTTTTTTTTTTTTTCTTTAACAGGATAACCAAAAAGTTTCGCTTACAATGGAATAAATATTTGAATTAAAACAGAAAAAAAAAAAAAAAGAGATAATAACAAAAAAAAAATTTCCATAATAAATGAAAGTTTAGAGTTCAATATAAAACAAAAACCAATCGAAATTATTAGAATTTTTGTACCTCTAAAGAATCCTTTGGCTATTCGGGTGCATACAAGAATGAAGAAAATAAATTAATAAAAATAAAAAAAAAAACAATCTCAAAATTGAAAAGAGAACCAAAATTTTTTAATCGATTTTTGATTAAAAGTTTTTTGTGTTTTTTTTTTTTTTTTTTTTTTTTTTATGTAGCTGTAGATCGCAATAATATAATTTTTTTAGTTGTATAGTTAATAACACTGTGATTTGAGTTTAATAACGAAGGAGTTACCACCATTATTAAAAGGAAATTTTAAATTTTAAACTTTTATAATGGTTGGTATTATTTTATTTTTTTATTTTTTTTTTTGTTTAATTAAAGCTGTGGTTGCATAGTATTTATTTTACGAAACAATGCATTTAAAAAAAAATTGAATCCAGGTTTTTAGTGTTTTTTTTTTCATTTAACAAAACTTAAAGAAAGAAAAAAAAATTAAAAAATTAAATTTAGTGAGAATTTTTTTTTGGAATTAATTTTCCGGATATTTTTTTTGTACGCTAGACGAAATTATAGAAAAAATTATTTTTCATTAAAATATTAAATAATTTTACTTTATCACTATATTATTTAATCTGTAAATTGAAAAAAAAAGTACGGTACAAATATATAAACCAATTTACATCCGACTTTCATTATTATTCTTTTATATGATAGTTATTTAAAAGGAGACATAGCGAAACTAAATATATTTTCAATTAGAAAATTCGATTTTATCAGATTGCCGATGGGTGAGTTCATCACCAGAATCAAATATAGCTACCTAAGTTTAGTTGTTTTTTTTTTTCATTAAATTACATAATAATTAAGTATGCGGTTGTTGTCTAAGATAAATCAATAGAAAAATATAATATAGTACCGAGTATGAAATTGAAATGATGGAAAACAATTCATAATGAAATCGAGTAAAATTTTGAATTATAGTAAGTGTCAAGTTATATTGTTCAGAACAAGCCTAAATAAAGCTAACACTGATGTTAGAAAAAACTGTCGAAAATTCCACCTAAAGATTAGAGACAATATAAAAATTACGAACTAAAAATGTGTAAAATATTTGTGAGTAAATTTAACACATAATTTAAACTATAAAAAACATATTTCTATCCAATTAGAAAAAGCTAGGAAAGCCTTTTGGGTCTCCAAGAAGCGCTGTTCTATGCAAAAGGAATAAATAACAAAGTAAAAATCATAGGGTACCAACCTATTCTTACATATGCTTACCCAATATATGGCACAACATCAGTTCATCATGTATGGAGTTATTGAGAAAGTTTAAGAGAAAGTATATAAGGCATTGCACAAGTAAATTCAGAAAACGGGAAACAGAACACAAACACTATATATCGAACAAAACGCTCTATGAGGTTAGGAAGAGAAAAAAAATCAATCAATTCATAATTAATCTAATAAGAAAACATTATTCCATCGTAGAGTGGGTAACAGAAAATAGTCTGATTTTGCTCAATCAATATATTCAGATGATAGGTACATTGAGAAGACAATGGGCTTCGGTTATATACATCCAGAAGGATGGATTTGTTAGAGGACATTTAGGAGAGCTACAAACAAAAAAAATAGAATACGAACCAAATCTTAAATTCGAAGATAATAGTGAAATATTTAGATACGATAGGTATGTAACGAATAGAGATTTAATAAATATTGATAAATATTGGTGGAAAGAATAGAAGATGAAAACATAGTATATAAGAATAGTTAGGATAAATATAAGGTAAAATAGGATAGTTGTAAGCTAGATATATAATGAGCCGGTAGGTTAGAACAATAGTAGTGTGTAGGTTTAAAAAAAAAAAAAATCCGAAATAAAAATTGGTTTTTTGATCAAAAACACATAATGTGAATTAAAATAATAAAAAGAAAACAATGTATAAAATACAAAAGAATAAAATAATAATAGATAGCTAACAGCTGATTAAATAAATTAATAAATTTAAGAAATTTAAAATTTTAGAGAACCTTTCTTAGTAGGTCATTGAAAGGAAACATTGCTTTTCCTCAGATTTTGAATGACATCAACATTAATTCAAATAATCGCCTACGAAATACAAACTTCTTTACATTAGGTTTTCATATTACCAGTTATGACAATTATAAGCCAATTCATAGAATGTTACTAATTGGTAATAGACACATAAACTATATTGACTTGACACTTTCGAAACAGATTCAAAAACTTAAATTATATAAGTAATATGTAGTATTTAAAATATGTGTGCAATTTATTTCAATGTATTTTAACTAGTTCTAGGTAGGTAGTAGTGGTTTCCGAAAACTTCGACACACTTAGACCGGTGAGGTCCATTGTGATACCACGGGAACTTTCCTCGCGTAATACCCTACTCGTTGAACCAATTTGAGCTTTTAACGAAGCCGCGGAGGTTTTTAATACCAGCAGATTCAACATAGGCCAGATTTGCTTGGTGATGTTGCAGTCTGGTCTAGCTGACCATCTGAAGTTTGAAGCTTTTATTGCATCATTTCGAAGCAATAAATTACAGGTGGCAAGAGGTGTACCCAGATTGCTCCTTTCCGGAAGGAGTTCTAATATAGTACCCTCTCTAGCAAGTAGATCTGCCATACAGTTACCCGGAATATCACTGTGTCCTGGCACCCATCGTAATAATATGTTGAACCAATCCGCTAGTTCGTCCAAAGAACTGCGACACTCCAACACAGTTTTTGAGTTGATGGCTACCGACTCCAGTGCTTTAATTGCGGCCTGACTGTCTGTGAGTATACAGATATTTCTAACAGATAATACGCTGGATCTCAGCCAGTCTGAGGCTTCTTTTATTGCCATTACTACCTCCGCCTGAAACACACTACAATGTCTTGGTAGGCTGAAGGATAGACTAATATTCAGGTTTTCCGAGTAGACTCCACCCCCCACTCTGTCATTCAATTTTGAACCATCAGTGTAGAGGTGTACGTGTTCCTTGTTTAGAACCGTGCTAGTTCTAAGTTAAATATAATTTTAATTTGTAAATTGAAAGTGTTATGTTTTATTGTAAAAAAAATAAAAAATAATAATTGTAATGAAGTTTGAGCTAAACTAAATAAACAAATAATTAAATAAAGGTATACCGGCATAATATTATATTAGTTAAATTTCATTATGAGTTATATGAAATGTATATTTCCATATCGTATATGTTGAATTTTGGGCCAAACTAAACCATATTTCAATCATATAGTGTGGAAAATATCCAATTTTGTTATAAATTCTTTGGTATGAAAATTTAGTTTTACATTTTTTCAGAAAATTTTCCCTTTTGAAACAAACTATAGTGTTTTTAGATGAAGAATGTCGGTAGAAATATAATGTTTTGTTATACGCACGAACAAACAGCACTTGTAATTCAGGATAGACAAAAATAGTCCGTGCCTAGTTAAAAACAAAAAAAAGTGGAAATCTCCCCACTCCTCAAATATAAAATTAGCCATTTCATACATCTTTAAGATTTCTCTGCATACCCTGAATATTTATACAGATTTAAATACTGAATACGTACATCACCAAACATCAAGATGGAAATGTACTTACCCTATATTATTTAAAAATTTTCACTTATTATCAAATCACAGATAATTGAGGTAAATTTAAATGTACTATTTTTTTTTTTTATTATAATATAGAAAAAATAAATTGAATTTTGAACAAAATTCATCATTTTCATTTTCATTGTTAATTTATAGATGTCATGTATACATTATTAACAGTTCAATTATTTACCATTAATAATTATTATAGTGTATGTATTTGAATTTAGCGTGTTACGTGATGGTCATTAATTAAATTTTTCAGTAGTCGTATTTGACACTTAATCCAATAAATCAATTAAAACATAGCTAGATATTATCAATAACACTATATTACCTATAGTTAGAAGTTTTGCATTTATATAAAAAAAAAAATAATAACAAAAAACAATTGAACAGAAGAAACCAAATATAAACAAAGTGGTAATTAGCATTAAATTATTTATTAAATTTTATATATCCTTTTTATTATATACATTTAAACGATATATATTTTATACTTTTGACTGTGATTGTAGGTCAAGATAACTACAATTTGAATTTTGAAATTTATTTTAGGGCAAAATTTTTATGAACAATAAAAAAAATATTTTTGATTAGTATACTGAAATTTTAAATCGATGATGATCATTTTACTTGGTTGTATTAAGGTATTTTGTATGACCATTTCGTAGTGTACAAGAGTGAAGTAAACAAAATATTGGACTTTTTACAACAATTTTTTTTTAAATTTTACTCAGAGGAAATGGCTAATTTATTTATTTATATTTAAATTAATATAAATTTATATATTATTTGTAAAAAATAATATTTTGTAAATTGAAGTATTTTATTAAAAATAGCTAATAAGATAAATAAATGAAATAGCTACTTAAAACTATGTAGGATAGATTTACAAATGAAAAACTAAAAATAAAACAGGAAATTAAATAATTATATTTTGATGTACAATTAACTATATTTCCGCAATATCTAAAACTAAATTAATATTATAGGTATTATTTAAATTATAACAATAAATAAAAATAGAACATACAAATACACACAAGTACTTATTATTATATGCATAAATTAACCATATTTCGTATATTAGTATAGATACTAACAGAATTCCATTTTAATAACTTTGATTTTAACGTCTTGTAATGTAAAAATAATTAAAAATATAACAATGAAAAATTTAATTATTTCAGTGTTCACTTAACACCCTTAAGAAATGCATTAAATTTGCTTATGTACAGTAACTATGTGTAATAATACAGTTAATAGTGTAAAATTGTTAAAATCAAAGATATAGGTATATTTACATTTCAATAGCTATAATATATTTTAATAGCTATATACATAATATAATATCTTAAATAATAAAATATAGAAATCAGATTATTATCTACTTATTTTATTATACTAAATATTATATACAATACATATATAATATATTTACGCTTTTAAAGGATATCAACATTGTTTAAAATTAGATATAAGAAAACCGAAAAATTTAATTACACTCTATAGATTTTCTTCAACACAATTTAATACGTCTTACGAATCGATTTCTATAAACTAGCAAAAATTATGTAATTTCTATACAATTATAGCAATATACGTATTGTGTATACGATACCGATAAATCAATTAAGTTTTAAAGATTTTTCAGTTTAGTAAGCATCTAAGGTAAACTAAAGAATGAATATTTTACTTTATATTTTATTGTAAAAATAAAAAAAGAGATAAAAGATATAGTGTATTCATATTATATAGATACTTTTATATTGAAAACTATAATTTTTATCAGTGACGAACTTTGTTTAACTTGCTGAAAGCACTAGACTGTAAAAAATTACTAACAACATAGTTGATTATAATGAATTAAATTATAAATCATGAAAACCAGTTTAATTTATTACAGTATATAGCTAGCTAATTTTATGGATACTGTCGCTATCAGACCAAAAAAAATATTTATTTTAACGGTTATCAAAGCAGAAGAAAGAAAAAAATTGATCCACCTACTGAACTTTTCCATTATTTCTTTGTTATTTTTTTGTTTGTGTTATTATGAGACGAGTGTTTGAATTAATTTTACCTTAAAGTCGATAAGAAAATAAGTTGAAATTGATGAAATTTATTAAAGATGCAAAATTTCAAAATTATTAGTTTGCAGTGAATGCCATACACTACTTTAACCAATATGAAAGCGAAATATTTCTCCACCAGTTTTACTAAAACAATAATATTTGTATGTTAGTTACATTTTTCAATAAAATATTATTTTCCCAGTTCTATGTAAATTTTGCAATATTCCGGACTTACCTAAAACTTTCAACTACTCTATAATATTTTACTTGCACGACTTTCATACATAAAGTTCTATCCAAATTATCAAGGGGTTTGTATAGTGTATATATAATTAACAGTAACCAGCTATTTTAGGTAATAATTGTAAAACATTATACGAGGTGTCTCCTATGTTAGTACATAGTTATCATAACACATTATGCAATGGTTTTAATATGAGTGCGCTGCTATTATGTATGATGTTTATGTATTAAAATGTATGTATATTCAATTTAAGCTCCACTTCGAACGGTGTTCAATGTATTACATCTCGAAATAAATTTTAAACTTTTTAATTATTCTTTATAAATTAAGCTGGGTTGGGGTGTTAATTCTAATAATAAATGTTCTGTTTAATTCGCTACGACTCAAAAAGGTTAATACAGCAAAACAGAACAACCATGTTTTAGTTAACACTCTTAAAGATAATCTTTAGGTTAAGATCAAGTATTTGATGGTTATTATATGGTCAAATAATGATAACACATTCGTGCGTAAAATATTTCTCAGTACTGATCAAAATAGTTTAATTGCAGAAAATATAAATCTTAATTTTTCTGTTTTGCAAATTTTATGCTGTACCACATCAAATAAATATATATGAACAAAAACATCCAAAACGACATAAATATGTACAAACGAGATAGTAGAGATAATAGAATGCATGATTATAATGTCCTAAAAACAAATTTTGTCCATTGAAGATTACTGATGGTCAAATTATCTTTTGATAGGTAACAATGCATTGAAAAATGTATAATACCTCGTGATCATTTCAAGTTTATATCCTCAAAAATGTACTTTTCACCTCCGGGAAAACCCCGATTGTATAACCTATTACCTTGATGACATGATAGAATGGTGAAAACAAATTATATAAAGTGTCGTCGAGATAGCCCATATCAAAGTAAAGGTGAATCGATGACAAAGTAGAGAGTGTGTTCTGCATATGAAGCCGGTGAAAGGAGGAATAAAAATGTGCTTTCGATGTGATGCGACTGCTGCTAATACCTATAATTTTAATATCTTTATACTATATCATTTATAAGTTGTTTTTGTTTTATCTTTTTATATAAAGTTTTATTATATTTTTGTTGAAACAATAAATGATTTATTTTGAGTTAAATTTCGTTTTTACTTTCATAAAAGCCTACTGGTACACATGCTGTACCACATAACAAAGTCGAGTAGTACATAATATGTTGTTCCAGTGTGCCTAGCCCAAGCACCCGACTGAAATCAATTGCCACATTTAACATTTAGTGTACAGCTTCTTACGAAATTTAGTTCAAAATTTGACTGTAACGTGTCCATTCGAATGTGAAGCCGTTGTGAAAAGGTCTGTATTATAACATTATTCTGACTTACGAAATTCGGGTATTTTTAATTTCCTGAAATAAAATATTTTGAAAAATTCAGAATTTAGTAAAACTGAATTTTCTAAATCAAGATTATATAAACTCAAAGTGGATATAGCGCAGTTGAGATAAACTTGCATTGCAAATATTACATTGCAAAAAAATCACTTTGCAAAAAAAACATTTGCCAAAAAAGGGTAGATGCCAATCTTTACTGTGTAAAACATCCATTTGGCAAACTCTAAAATAACATCAAATAACAAAAATAGTTATTATATAATACATTATATAAATACTAGGGGCCCCTGTTGAGTAATTATAATTGAAGTTGAAGCCAAATTTAAAGTTTCATTGTATGTTGTTTTATTTTAATAAGAACTCCCATATATAATATGCATAATATATTTCCTGAATAATAAAACCATATGAGCAAACATTTTTCAACTGTGTGCGCATTATTGTTTTATATACAACTTATTTATATATTAGGAGTTCATTAAATAGAAGCGAAATAAAAAGAAGAGGTGTCTACTGCGCAGGTCCTTAAATGCTTATCAATTATAATTATAGATGATGAACATAATATAGTAAAATAAAAATTGGCGGTTAGTTATGAATGTTATGTATTCAAACAAAAATAATAAAATATTACCTGGTACCTATATACATATTATGTACATAAAAATAAAAAAATTGATTTAAAAGTTTAAATCAAAAATTTTTAATTTACATTTATTATTGTACATCTAATAAATGCTTTTTCTTCTACTCCAAATGTACATATACTATATACTATGTATTTACATATGAGTGAAGTAGATTTATGTACATACGCAATTTCATAATAGTAAAATAAATTAATTTTGGTGAAAATTGTAGGTATATAAATATGTATGTACTATGTATGTATATAATTCTGAAACAGATTAAGCTCACAATTCTGCAAGAGAATTAATAAAATTTGGGTCTATATTTTCATTAATCAAAACGGTGTTTATTTATAAATTAAGAATATTTTTGGTAAATTGAAAAAATAATATAAAGTTCAAATGTTTGTCAATTATAATTATAGATAGCTACTTTAACTCTACTATGTAAAGTTGAAATTACCCGTCATATGAAGAGTTCAACTGATTTTTTTTTGTTTTTTTATATTTTTTATTTGAGATGAATTTGTTTTTTTTTTTTTTTTTATTTGACATAATATGTACATATAGGTTCATTGCAAATAATTATAATAACTGATTTGTTTGCTTTTGTTTATTATTTTAATAAGTCCTCACATATGCATAATGTATTTGCTTAATAATAAAACCATATGAGTAAAAAATTTTCAACTGTGTGCGCATTTTTCTTTTATATATCATCTTATATATTATATATATTAGAAGTTCATTAAGGAGTAGGTGAATCGAAATAAATTAAAAATGTGTCTACTGCGCAGGACCTTAAATGCTTGTCAATTATAATTATAGATTCTCTAAAAGGCGTATAACTCTGATTATTCGGAAACTGCCATATACTTACATAAATATACGAGTACCGATTCTAGATAAGAGGGATATTTATTTATTTTTGTATATCCGCCCACAACCCCGCTACTCATTTATTGAGATCCATTCGCTTGTAATTGAATAAAAGTGATAAAAACTATGATACGGGTTTTTATTATTGTTGATAACTCAAAAAAACCAAATTTTCATGATTTTTACCACATACTTATTTTTTTAAAGTCTAGTGCTAAATAACCATTTTATTTTTTTACTTGTTGATAACTGGATAATTGCGAATTGGGAATTGGTTAAGTTAAAAATTTGCTAATTGATTTTTTTTATTTTAAGTTTTTTTATAATATGAACTTAGTCGAAATATATCTTTGTCATCTAAGTTTTGCCAAATGTTACCTCACTCAGAATTATTGTGTAAAATTCGAATATAAGCAGAAAATCAAAATTTTCGTAGTAGAGTTTTTGAATGTTATTACAAAATAAAAGCCTATGCAAGCTATATAAGAGCTTATCTTTTTATATTCTTATGTTATCAGAAAACTGAACCGTTTACATTCATTCAATTTATTTAAAATCAGTAATTATAGGACTAATTATGGCAAATATGAATCTGTTAATAGAATGCTTATTCTAGGTAACAGAAATAAATTTATTTAACATTGACCTAACACTATTAAAACATTTCTAAAAACAAAAATTATACAATTGCTATATTTAGGATATTGCTATTATTACTTTTATTTTGCTTTCTTGTTTTTTTAAAGTGTATATGTATGTAATAATGGTTTATTGAATTTTAATAATTTTAATTCTAATTTGATTTGTTACAAATAATAATAATTTTGTTTTGTAAACTGTTTGTTACTAAGCAGTGTAAAAAAATAAATATATGGCTTTAAGATATTTAACATTTTTTTAAGATTTTTTTTTTGTTTTTTATTTTTTTATTTTTCTTAATATAACAATTTTTTTTTAAAATTCATTTTATACATAACTTGAGAAAAAGAAATAGAAAAGATAGTATACATTATTATAAAAATTTAGTGTCGAATGCACCTTTTAAAAACAAACATTTTATCGTTCAAAAACAATTCAATTATGGGGTATAACGTATTAATATATTAAAAAAAAAAATAAAAAAATTCTAAATTTAAAAACATTAAAAATTAACACAAAACATTTAAAAATTATAACGTATAATTATTTTGTTGTAAATTTAAGAATAACCATTTCAAACTATAACAATATTATCATGTAAGATTTAAATTTAAAAACTCAAAAAGAAAAAAAAAAATAAAATATATACAATGTATAAATAATTATGTACCTAAATAATTTAAAAGAAACCATTTGAGAAAAAAAAAAACAATTAAAAGAAATCAAAAATTAATTATCTACAGAACTCATTGATAAAAGTTTAACATAAGAGCAGTTAATAAAAAGCACTTCAAAGGGACTAAAATTCAGAAATAGATATTTATTCAAAAAAAAATAGAAAAACTAAAAAAGAGATGTAGCATATTTTCAGAAGTTCAAGAACACACCTTAGTAAAAAATGAATAATAACAAAATCCTAAGCTATAACATTTAGTAGGTTTTCAACATGAACATAATCGAAATCCAAAATCCAATTTTTAATATTTTTCACAAATAGAAACAACAACCTAATGTTTCTAAGAGCACCAGGAAGAATGTTAAACAATTTTGGTGCAACAACATCATAAAAATTCTTGTAAAATGTCGTATTGAAAAAAGGAACCACAACCATTGAATGAGCCGTATTTACCCGTAAATTAAAACCTGGTTCGTCAGTAATCCCCTTTCTGGAAAAAAAATTTTTAAAAGCTGAAAATAATACAGATGGCTTATAGGAAGAATATATAATCTTTTAAATAAGTCAAAACTATGACTAAAATGATTTTCTCTACTGATAAGTCTAATCACACGCTTATGAGAGATCAATAATGGTCGGATTTTATTAAAGTAAGCCCCTTCCCAACTCGTTATTCCATAACGAAGCTTATATTCAAAAATACCATAATACACCATAAGCAACACCTTTTGAGAACACACTTTACTTAAGTTAAAAATGCTTCTAATTGAAGTCAAACAATATTGTTTCAACTGCAAGATGTGATCAGAGCATTTCAGCCTTTCGTCAATCAATACACTAAGATATTTAAAAGAAGACATTACTTTGACAGAAAAACATTCATCAGAACAGGTAATATTTTCATTGTACAATTTAACAGTTAGCCATGAATCGACGACATTTTGATTCAGATATTTTTTACAATTAGATGAGTGGTACTTCAAATTACAACCCTTTAAATTCATTCCAGAAATTTTAAAGAACATGACTTTTGTTTTACTACCAATAATATTAATGTATGATGAGAAAACCATTTTTTAGGAATAAATCCAAATCGTATGGTTAAGTCATCAAATGAAATATCTTTATTTACGGCATTTATCAAGTAATCTAACATGGTGTAGTTTGGCAAAGTTTTTATGCAAATGTTCGATCCTATGTCTTTAAGCGACATTCATTTCGGATTTGGTTTACTTTTATCAATTTACTCATTTGCACCTTATTCTGAAAATTCATTACTAGACCTAATTTGCTAATTACTAGACCAGTTTTCGATAACTAGAATTACCTATTCAGTATTTTATTTATTTATTTATTTATTAAAATAACCTAAAAAAACCTAATGGCTCGTACAAGGTGTATATAACTATTATATACGCAAACAATAGCGAAAAAATTATTTTTTGTAAGTTAACAATAAGTTGAAATATAAAAGTAAAAATAAAGTTAGTTCTGATTATCTATAATTATAATTGACAAGCATTTAGGGACCTGCGCAGTAGAAACCTTTTCATTTTATTTCGATTCTCCCACTCCTTCATGAACTTCTAATATAATATATAAGTTGTATATAAAACAAAAATGCGCACACAGTTTAAAATTTTTTACTCATATGATTTTATTATTCAGCAAATACATTATGCATATGTGAGATCTTATTAAAATAATAAACAAAAGCAAACAAATCAGTTATTATAATTTACATATGTACTTGCAAATGAATCTGTGTACATATGCCAAATAAAAACAAAGAAACAAATTCATCTAAAATAAAAAAATATAAAAACAACAAAAAAACAAATCACTCGAATTCTTCTTTTTTATCTTTTTAAGTAAGTGTTTCTAAATTTTGGTTATTTGTAGTAATAATATAGTTTTTATTAGAATTATGTATTATGTAGGTATATATATACATACCTCTTTAATGACAAAATTTTTTATTTTTAGTAATTTTAATCACTAAATGCCACTTACTATAGGGAAATGAAGTAGTATATGAGGGACGTGTATTTATGTGTCCTAAATAAAACTTACTAACCTCAAAAGTTTTTACTAAACACGAGTGGTTTCTGTTATATCGTGCGAAATCTATGTCAGTACGTAAATTACTGTTTTTTTTTTAAACTTTAAATTTGACTTCAACTAGAAATATAATTACTCAACAGGGACCCCTAGTATGATTATATAATACATTATATAATTTATAATATACAAAAAGAAATAGAAATAAAATAAAATCAAGCAATAAAAGAAAAATAAGTTGACATTATATGATTGAGCTAGGATTGATATTGATATTTAATATTGAATTTATACTCATTACTTAAACAATAACCTATTTCTGACTGAATTTTTAAATTTTTTGTACGATAAATCTTTAATATCACCTAGCACTGTATTATAGAGTTTAATTGACTGGTTTATTATTTAGTTATGTCCTGAGATCATACGCAGATTATTTGTCGAACTATTATTTTAGTACTATTACAATTTTCAACCACAGTATTTGAATGAAAGTGTTGAGTAAAAGAAAGAGAAGCATTTCAATAGTTATGGGAAAAAAATTAATTAAAGTAATGACTTTTTACTATTTATTAATAACCGCTGCTGCATGTATAACTTCAAATTTCAATAATATTATGTCTTTTACTTATAAGATCAAATTTACAAATCTACTATAAATATAAAATAAATTTATGTAATTATAAACTTAATTAGAAATTATTAAAATTTCAATAGCATTTTACTTTTAACAAAAAGAACAAGTTCGAATTATTAATATTTAATATTTGAACATTGATACATAGATATAAATTTATATCACCATAGTATCTATAAATATTACTTACTATAAAATCAAAAAAAATAAAATCAATAAAAATAAAAATCAGGAGTTGTATAGGTAGTCTAACACCATAAATACCTACTGATGAGTTCTAGTAGTGTTATGATGAACGAAACAATTCATAAAAATAATTTGTTTATTATCTACTATAAATTTATAATATTTTAATTATATAATTTAAATTCAAGCATTTAAAAATATCTTTTGCAAAAAAAAGGATAATTCAAAGACTTAAATATTATGTGGTCGGGCGGGTGGTTAAAATTTACTTAAAACAGAATTTTTCCTTTCATTCGAAATATTATGAAAATTTCTATGTACCCATCAGTTTCTAAGTACTACTTTAAAGTATCATAAAAGATTACAAAATAGATAAGAACAATAATATATTTAAAAGCAACTAGACTGTATTATAAATTAAAGGACTATTAACAGCACCATGAATTCAGTAAATTTTTGATTTTTTATCTTTTATTTTAACTGCTTTAAAATATTTCATTCCGAAATCACCACTTTCATGATTCTTATTGTGATTTTTTTTATTGTGTTTTGTTTTTTTTTTTTTTTAAATATTTTTATTTTTTTCATTTACAATAATTTAACTTAACAGCTGAGGTTCACAATGTAGCTGTCAAAAACTATATTAAAAAGTTGAATGTTGTAAAAATTGTGTATTTTTTTTTTTTTTTCATTTGAGTCTTGTTAGACCGCATCTTTCACAGATTGTTTTTTTTTTTTTTGCTCGAAATTAAGTTTTTCTTAAAAGGTTTTGAAATCAAAATACTAGATAATAAGAAAAAAATTATAGAAAAAAAAAAAAAAATTTAAAAAAAAGTCTGGTACAATCTCATTAAAATAAAATTCTTTAATAAAATCTTGTATTAATGTCGACAAGAAGTTAAAAGGACATTAAAAGAAAAATAAAACAGAACAAATTTAACAAAATAGAAAAAAAAAAAAAAGACGAAATCGACCGTATTTTTTTTAGATAACAAAAATTTGTAGTTCGATGAAAAGAAGTTAAAAAGAACTGTGTCGCAATAAGATAAGAATAGAAGAAAATAAAAAATAGAAATTTCATAGTAATTTGACTTTAATAGGACATGTCTAAAAAATTTATTAAATTTTTGGTTAAATTAATTTTTTTGATTTTGAAAAAAAATGGTTATTATTTCATATTTTTTTTTTTACTTTGTTTTTAATGACGATTTTTTTGCTTTGAAAATTTATTCATTAAAAAAAAAAAATGTTAAATTATTAATGATAATCATTTTTTTTTTGTTTTATTGTGTTTTTGTTTAAGTGTTAAATATCAAATAAAGTAAAAATTCGAGAGCATCTTTTAAAGAAATTTCTTTTTTATGTACATTTTTTTTTTCTTTATTTTTTGAAATATTTTAAATATGTTTTATAATAGTTAAATATTTTTAAATATCTACATATTTTTTTTTTAATTGACTAAAAATTAATAGATCGAAAAAGTATTGTTTTTTCACCGTTATGCAACATTTTATACAAATTATGCAGAATTATGGGATATTAGGCAAAATTTATACAAATACAAAACATTATATTTTTTTCATCATACAACAATAAATTATTTACATTATAGCTCTGTATTCAACTACAGTTATACAGGGTGGTCTGGTTTAGTGCAAAAAGTTTTTAAGGGGTGATTCCATGGAGTATTTTAGGAAAAAAATTGTTCTAGAAGAGGGGTCTATCTTTAAATTTACCTGGGCTACAAAGGGTTAAAGAAAATCGGATTAGAAAAATTATGTCTAAAGAATATCCACTACAGCTCAGAAGAAATTAGAGAAACTAGAGCAACATCTTCTTCATAGTTTTTTTTTAGAATTAATACCCCTAATTAACAGTATATATTGAATGAGTATCAGGCTTACCGTTTTTGAATAATAACTGCATAAACTTAAAATTTTGCTTTTAAAAACTGAAAATTTTTCAAAAAACGTTGATTATCTCGAAAAAAACAATTTTTTTTTTCATATGTTGATGCGCTACATCATCCCCTACAACTTTTTCATACACAACTTTCATATCAGATTTGCCGTTTTTCATGTAGTGGATATTTTTTAGATATAATTTTTCTAATCCGATTTTCTTTAACCCTCTGTAGCCCAGGTAAATATAAAGATAGACCCCCCTTTTAGAACAATTTTTTTCCTAAAATACTCCAAGGAATCACCCCTTAAAAACTTTTTGCTCTAAACCGGACCACCCTGTATAGCTCCGCTCAAAATCCATTTCAATATTTAGGTTCAAAATTTTTCAGTATGGTGAAATTATTCGATAAAAACTTTAAACCGAAAATTCTACATGTTAAAAAATAAATAATTTATCAACGATCAAACTTGTCATTCTAGCTTGATATTCAAATTCAAAATCTTAAAATGATAGATTAATGAATTTTTTTACATTATTATGTAATTATAACAATCCTTTTGTCCTATAGCCTACAACCGAGAGAAATCTATTAAGGCATTTTGTTGTTGAAATAAATAAATAAAATAAATAGATGCGAAAAGCATGTCGAAGAGTGTATCTGAAATAAAAAAAGCTGAACATTTTTTACTATATACAACGCATTTTTATGTTTGTTTTAATATAAAAATACAAAAAACACATATTGATACAAGGACATTTTCTTCACAAGGGGGGTTGGCTTCTATTGTATGATGTATGCTTTTCAGAACCTGCTCTGGCATTATTCAATTTTCTGTGAATAGTATTTATTATAGTTTTGGCATAACGGTCAAAATTAAGCTTTTGTAACAACAAAATTTTAACCCCGTTTTCCCTAATAGAATTCGACAAACTAGATTTATAGAAATAACATACGCACTTGATTGTGTTATAGCTTACAAACTGTCATAGCAATATAATTAACATTATTGAACATCATTCAAAAAATTATAGAAAGTTATAAAAATGTTGAACTGGAACAGAATACTTGTTGAAAACAAAGGAATTATAAATCAGAATAACTTTGTTTGAAACAAAGTAGTTGAAAAAATTAGAGTTTCGCCATCAGATAACGGCAGGCCAAATTGTTAAATATCGCGGTATTATACTTTATTTTCAATCAAATAATAAAAATTAAAAAACCAACATCTCTATGTTAGATCTACCACCATTTAAAAGTTAACAAGGCAAACCTAGGATGTTACGCTATAGGGCTAGGCAGATGATGCAGTTAAAAACTACCTACTATATAAACTTTTCTTAACCATTTAAAAGTTAACAAGGAAAACCTAGGACGTTACGCTAAAGGGCTAGACAGATGATGCAGTTAAAAACTACCTACTATATCAACTTTTTTTTAACAACAACAGAAGCAAATATTTTTATATGCGTATTTAGAACAAAAAATAATGTTCTGAACAATCAGATCAGATGATTAAATCTAATATAATTAAATATAATAAAGGTATTGAATAAACGAAGAAAACAAAATAAAAAAATTAAACTTCTTACAGAAAGTAGATCAAATAACATCAATTACATACCTTGTAGTTGAAATATTTCCAAATAAAAACAGTAAAAATATGAAAAGCACAATAAAAATTCCTAACTCAGAACAATAAGTTTACGAAGCGGGGGCTAAATTTAAAAAAAACGTCAGCATTTGACTCGTACTATTTAAGACATACAACGTTTCAAGTTTTACATGGTTTAATAGACTCCAACACTCTTAAAACAATAGTCGACTTACACCTTAATTTCAGTATCCAATTCTGATCAAATAATATTCTTACCTTGCATAGAACAAATTACGGGAAATCAGAACCATTTAACTAGAATGTTCGTAACCACTAATAACTTCCAACACCTTATTGATTTTTCCTTGACCGTTTCTCAGCTGAGAAATATTATTTTATCCCAGTTACCATAGCTCTTTTTTTTTCTCTTTTTAATATTCTATTTTTTTTATTTGGTAATTTTGGTAGTTGTAGTTTTAGTTGATCTAAATTTCTTTCATTTTTAAATTGTTTTTGTTCTGATATTTTTAATTGTTCATTTAATTAAAAATTATAAAAATAATATTAATTAAATTTAAATTTAGAATATGAACGTATTGTAATGTGTTTGAGTTAAACATAATAAATCAAAAAATACGTTTTAGCTGAAACTAAATAATGACACTGGTAAAAATAAAATCTATATTCGCACTGTAGATTTAAAAACACTTATAGAATTATTGCAATACAGAGAACAAATTCCAGCCCAATTAAATCAAACAAGCATGAAACACTTATGGATGTGCTTAGTTGAATAGTGTGAGGAAAAGAAGCATGAAATTGTTGTATGTGCCGGCTAAATGATCAAAGAATACTTAAAAAACCACTATAAAGTTTACAGATACTTTTTTTTCCACATTACAAAATATGTGGCTCATCTGAGAGAGATGTTGTTCTCGCATAGGATCTAATGGCTATACCCCAAGAACATCTGGTTATATTCCACAAATATATCGCTTTAATGGTGCATCTTATAATTTAAGGACGAAAAGGACATTGGAAAGTATTCTTGTTATTTTGATATTTTTGTATATAAACCGTTATATCTGTTGATCTATTAGATATAATATATATTTAGTTTTTTTGAACTACTATATTGAACTACAATATCTCCATAAAAGCAAAATCAATTATCATCAAATAAATGATAAAATATGCTCCAGCGACCGTTATCTTAATAGATAAAAAAATGAATATATATATTATATATCTAATAGATCCACAGATATAACGGTTTATATACAAAAATGTCAAAATGTCCTTTTCGTCCTTAAAGGAAAAGATACGCCTTTAAAGATATATATTGTTGGAAAGCTAGGAACATGACTACCAAATTATACTCGGAATATAGTCAATAGATCCTACGCGAGTACAACATCTTCTTCAAAATCCCAAAATGTGTTAATGTGAAAATACACATTCTTAAAGTCTAATGCAAGACGTTTTTCTTCAATTGCATTATTGTTAACATTCGCTCAATCAAACAAAATAACTATCTCAGATATCATTGACTTTAATAAAAAGTTCATTGTAATTGGTGCTGATTTTACTCATATTTAAAAACAACAATTCTAAAATCTAAACCCCTAAATTGAGGCTGTCCATATTAGAGTAGACGTGTTTTCCCCAAAAATTGTTTATTAATACTTAATTAAATACTATTATTATTATTATAATAAATTTTCTTCGCTTTAATAATTATATTAAAGTCTGTACTTTTATAAAATAATCCTTTTATATATTAAACAACCAAAATAGCTATCATAAAATTAATGTTCTTTAGAAAATTGAAATTATTAAAAATAATTTCTACACAAAATATTAGACACCACAAAAAAAAAAAATTAAGTATACCTACTAATAACACTATACAAAAATATCTCAAAAATATTTTTGGTTTCATGGAAAGCTACTTATTGAAACTATAAAACACACACAAACCTTATCTAATTATGAAAATTTGAGTCGAAAATATTAACCTATAAAATTTTGATCAATGAAATTTTGTGGTAAAATTTCAGTCTAGTCCAGCCAGACAATATTAATTATAATAATTGTTATTGTTTTTTTAATGATCTTATAATGAGAACTTAAATGAGTAAAGTGAAAACATGATATGCCCATTTAAATTTTTAATAAATATGAGCTAAAATAATAACATAAAAGCTATTATTAAACTTTTTTTTTTCTATTTTTTTTATCTAAAAATTATCTTAAGTATATTCATTTTAGTATCGTAATCTAGAACAAATATAGATATTATTTAATAGAGAATATTAAATTTTTCTAACAGTAATTAGTTTAGAGAGAGTATTATGTATAAAGTGGAGATTTGAGAGAATAATATAATTAAAAAATGTTTGGGAATAGTATTCACAACAATAAATTATAATTTTGTTAAATTGCTAAGCCCAGTTAATAGCTAAAAAAAACTAAGGGGAAACAAGTAGTCATAGCTGCTTGATGTTTCGAGTAAAAACAGTTTTAAAGTTTAAGTAATATGTTAAAAATATACTAGTAGTGGGACTGCACCAGTTTTTGGATTTTTAAAATCGCTTCATTTATGTAAGCTTCAGTTATTTAATCCAAAAGCTTTATTTTGTAACACATATTTACGTTGTTGCAAGATGATAATAGTATTAATAAAAAAAAATTTGAATCACGTGTTCATAGTTTGCAAAAAAAAAAAATGGTTGAGACTGTATTTGCTGTCATTACGCTCCAGCATAAATTATATTTACAGTTATTTAATTTGGTCACATCCTGTTTCACTAAAATTAAAAACTGTAAGATTTTCAGGAAAATTATATGCCGCTCATCATCTTGATTATAATTTTGCATCTCTTCAATTTTCTCATTATGACGATCATCCGACTAATTTTCTTTATCCGAATCGTTTTTCTTCATGTGAAGGTTTATAGGTGGGGTGGGGGACAAATTAACTCTCATCACTTTGTAGTGATTCTGTTTTAGACTCCAAAAATAATAAATGATCTTCTGACAGTCTCATTCTCATCATCTTCAAATAAATCCAATATTCTTTGCTGTTGTCTGTCTTTCATTTTGCTACAATAAATTATTTGTTCTTTTATTTATAATATATTTTATAATTATCTGTGTTTATACATTCATTTCTATTTGTCATATTTCATTTAAGTCTACATTATTATATTACAGCATTCCACCAACTCTCTATATTCATTTCTTTGAAATATAAATTTAATTAATTTTATTTAATTTAAACTAATACTTTAATTTTCTTACATCGTTTTTAAAGCCATTTTCTATTTCGAAACAAGCGTACTATAATAACTGTTAATTCAAACACACACATAAACAAAACACATTCCGACAACTATGAACATTAGCGCCTGCCTTTTCACTGCGCAGATTTTTTCAAAAAATCTGTTTGGTTGCACAGGCGCGACCACTATGAATATGCCACTTTTTTGGATTTTGCTTATGTTAACACAGCCAATTATATACCCGGATAAGAATGTGACTAATAGTTGTTGAAATCACAACGAATTTTGACAGAATTTTGACCTTCGAAAATTCTGAATATGTTGGTGGTTATTTGTACTCGATTTTTCATTATGGTGACATAAGCCTATTTGTTAGCACATAATTATTATCAAGTTGATAGATTGAAATGGCAATAATAATAGTTCGATGATTTTTATTTTAATCAATTGTAAATAATATATTAGTTCATTTTCTTTATAATATAATAAAAATACATATACTGTACAAGTGCGATAAATACAAATTAACAAATATAATTTTTTGAAAAGTTGTAAAATCCAAACACACGAAATTCAGAATCTGCTGTTAGGCATAGAGTGTTATGAGTATAAGTAAAAATTGATGTTTGAAAAATTATCATTAAAATATAAATAAATTGACAAAGTAAAATACTAAAAAATAAATTTTATTATATTGAATTAAATCAAAGTTAATTCTGGTCCGCTTACAAAGCCAAATAGGCAAAAGATAGCTAATATGATTGTATTATATTCACATTGACATTGTTAACATATTTTTAATGTTGACAAATGAGCTTATATGAGTATTTTAGATAATGTTATCAATGAGCTTAGATGTGCAAAATAATTTACTTCCCATAGTTTTATGTACAAAAAAACTAAATATTAACAAAAAACCTCTTTTAATAAAAAAAATAAAGAAAGAAAAAACATAGGTCACAGTAAGCAATTGAAGAAGAGTGTATACAAAGACTTAAGATGACTTAAAATAAAGAAAATGTTAATTGACAGATATTGCGGTTTGATTTGTTAAAGATTTGAAAGTGTTTAATTAAAGTCCAAAGATTAATATTGTTGAACCCTTAAAATACAGAAGACGCAAATTGTATATATCCAAAATTTCATGTTTCTATATAATAATATATAATAGATTGTCACCCGGTTACACATAATATTATGGGCAAGTATCAAGTCATTTATAAGTGTTCGAGTGCAACACTCTTCATATTAAAACTTAAAATTAAAATCGCTTGTCACTAATATCCCACTTTTAAATCAACCTTAGCCATACGATAATTTGTTATAAGAACATAACAATTTCCTGAAATTGACTTATAAACTAAGTTCTGTGGAACAAGTGTAGGCGTAATTTTGTTCAATTACAACAACAAATTCCAAACACCATCAACAAAAAAAAAACACTCATATCAAAGTTTAGGTTAATTTTAATAGAAAAATTTTCATTTTACCTGATTTTCTTTGCTATATGAATTATTTCTTCAAATAATTTAATACCTATAAATTTAATACCAATTTGATTGCTCTTTGTCTACTTCCAAAAGTAAAATATATATATTACAGAGAGACATACATATAATAGAATATTAGGGAATTCAAAATAATCAAAATAAAAAATTTAAGATTTTAAACTCTGAAACTGGTTTTATTCAAAACAATAAATTTAATAGGAAATAACAATATCAAAATTGAATCATTGAATTAACAATCGTAAAAAATAAATAAACACAATTTTTTTTCTATAATAATATTAATACAGAATTTTTGTTTTTCTACCGTTTATTTTTTAAACTCTCTCAGGTATTAGATTTTTCACCTTATATACTCTTATTCTATTTTTTTATTTTTCAATTTATCATGATATTTTCTACTAATAACATAAACGTTTAGTTCTTTTTTTTTAATTTTTTTTTTTTATTTGTTTTTCCATAAATTACATATTTTTACTTCAATTTGTAAATTAAATTGTGTTAAAAAAAAAAAAAAAGATTTTCTTCTCAGAAAAAAATAAAGCGAAAAGTAGAAAAATAATAATAATAAAATATATGAAACATAAATACTTCAACCATTGCAATTACCGACGCGTTAAAATGAATTATAATAAAATAAATGTTTAACTTTGATATATAATATTGTTGTTGTTAGTTACAGGGTGTGGTATGAATGAGTAGAAATTTTTGTAATTTATTAATGTAACTTAAGTTATATAAAAATATAAAATTTTTGTCTGGGTTTATCAGAAGTCGGGAGTAATACTGTAGTCTGTGTGTATATTATAATCATATACGATAATATTATAACACTTCATCATTTGGTTATCAGAAGTGAAATTTTAACGTCTATAGAATGTAGATCATAGAATATAGGAAATAGAATATAGAATAATATAGAATATAAAATATAGAATATAGAAGAATATAGAATATAATATAGCATATAGAATATCTATAATTATAATTGACAAGCATTTAAGGACCTGTGCAGTAGACACCTTTTCATTTTATTTCGATTCTCTTACTCCTTAATGAACTTCTAATATAATAAATAAGTTGTATATAAAACAAAATTGCGCACACAGTTGAAAATTTTTTACTCATATGGTTTTTTTATTAAGCAAATACATTATGCATATCTGAGGTCTTATTAAAATAATAAACAAAAGCAAACAAATCAGTTATTATAATTTACATATGTAGTTGCAAATGAACCTATGTACATATGCCAAAAAAAAAACAAAAAAACAAATTCATCTAAAATAAAAAATATAAAAACAACAAAAAACAAACCACTTGAATTCTTCATTTTTATCTTTTTAAGTAACTGTTTCTAAATTTTGGTTATTTGTAGTAATAATATAGTTTTTATTAAAATTATGTATTATGTAGGTTTATATATACATACCTCTTTAATGACAAATTTTTTTATTTTTAGTAATTTTATCCACTAAATGCCACTTACTATAGGAAATATATCGTAAACGAAGCAGTATATGAGGGACGAGTAGTTATGTGTTCTAAATTAAACTTACTAACCCCAAAACTTTTTATTAAAAACGAGTGGTTTCTGCTATATCGTGCGAAGTCTATGTCAGTACGTAAATTACTGTTTTTTTGAAAACTTTAAATTTGACTTCAACTTGAAATATAATTACTCAACAGGGGCCCCTAGTAGAATATAGAATATAGAATATAGAATATAGAATATAGAATATAGAATATAGAATATAGAATATAGAATATAGAATATAGAATATAGAATATAGAATATAGAATATAGAATATAGAATATAGAATATAGAACATAGAATATAGAATATAGAATATAGAATATAGAATATAGAATATAGAATATAGTATATAGAATATAGAATATAGAATATAGAATATAGAATATAGAATATAGAATATAGAATATAGAATATAGAATATAGAATATAGAATATAGAATATAGAATATAGAATATAGAATATAGAATTTAGAATATAGAATATAGAATATAGAATATACAATATACAATATAGAATATACAATATAGAATATACAATATAAAATATACAATATACAATATACAATATACAATATACAATATACAATATACAATATACAATATACAATATACAATATACAATATACAATATACAATATACAATATACAATATACAATATACAATATACAATATACAATATACAATATACAATCTACAATATACAATATACAATATACAATATACAATATACAATATACAATACACAATATACAATATACAATATACAATATACAATATACAATATACAATATACAATATACAATATACAATATACAATATACAATATACAATATACAATATACAATATACATTATACAATATACAATATATAATGGATAATATACAATATACAATATACAATATACATTATACAATATACAATATACAATATACAATATATAATAGATAATATACAATATACAATATAGAATGTAAAATATGGAATATATGATATAGAAAATCAACTTTTGGTATAATCTTCTAGCGCATTTAAGGAATTTGCACTTTTTGCTCAAACTAAAGATACTACTTTCAATTTGAATAGTCTTTTGAAATTGAATGGATGCAAATATCTATTGTAATAACTACAGAGGTACTTATCAATCATTTAAAAATAAATATAGCACAGTTCGACTTTCATAAGGTTAACAATAAATTTTTACTTGTTTTATATATCAAAACCTATATTTTAAATCTATATTTTATCTCTAATTTTCAATTATCTAATTTTAATATTAATTCTACTTTATTTGCACTAGTTTTATGAATTTCTGTTTTTTTTTTTTTACATTATATGTAATTATAACAATTCTTCTCTACAAAGCCTACAAACGAGAGATATCTTTGGCAGGCATTTTATTTTTGAAATAAATAAATAAATAAAAATTAATAAATCTAGAAAATGAAATATAGAGAAAAAGAAATATACAATAAATGAAATAAAATAAAAGCGAGAGAGGGATAGAATAGTAATATCAATAATTTTATGAGATTTGTGAGCCGTAGAAAATAGTCAATCGATTATTAAATTCATTTTAATTAAAATTAATTCAAATTAATTATTTCTATAGCGTATAACATGTATAGATTTCTACTACTATATTATAGATTGATAAGTATACAAAAGCTCGTGTTTCAATTATTAATTTCATTAAGCACGTACTGTTCAATTTAGATTTGCAAATTGATATTAATATAGTTATTTTATTTTTAATCTATAGATGTAGAATACTTTAATGAGTCAATATTATGTACTACACTAGCTTCTAATGACTTAAATAATCAATAACAACTTTACCTAAGATATGGGTAGGTGCAAAAACGATTATTGAGCATTTTGTTTTCGAAAATCAGTATTATTAAATTACTTACTTACTGTTGCTGGATCTTTTAGCGTACTACGTCCAAACTCAGTAGGCACTAAAGCCAAACTGTGCAATAAAGGAAGTCTTTAAATTAATTTGTTTCCAGATTCCACAAATATATTGTTAAGGTATGGGTTTAGTTAAAGTCCGAAGTTCCTTTAATGTGCTCTAATAGCTTACAGAATAAAAAATATGAAACAAACACCTAATTATAATCGTTCATTATCCATATATGAATTAAAATTTTCATAGACACCTACATTTTTTTTTCTCATTCTATTCATTTTAAATTTTTCACAAATTATTGTCATTAATAGTGTAACTAACTAACTATACTATAATCTAATTTTTAATTACTATATTCCTTTTATAAACTATATAATTTTGTTGTTCCGTATTTAACAGACTAGGTAGTCGACTAATGAAAATAAAAAAAATTATGAAAAATATTTAGTGGAAATCGTAAAAATACTCACCCTTTATATAAAATCACAAATAAATAAATAAAACTATACATTAAAAAGAGTATGAGTAAGAAAGAGAACAACCATAAGAGAATAAAAACAAAAACATCAAAATAAAATAAATAAAAACAATAATAAACTTTATATTCCCTACAGGGAATTTATATAAATTAATCTTGTTGACACCTTCATTCTCTAGGAGGCAAGTAAAATGTCAAAGTTAAAGAAAATATGCTAAAATACTGCTGGAGCTTTAGAATAAAGTAGACTGCTGCCACAAAGAATAAAAATTATAAAAATTAAGAAAAAAAAACAAAAACAAAAGAGAAAAAAAAACCCGTGTTTCCTTAAGTTGTAATGAATAGTCTTCAAAGAAATGAATTTAGCTTCTTTTCATAATTTTTCTTCCAATTGAAACAAAAAACAACCATTTGATTTTAAATATTTTTTAGATTCATCATGAAAAATATAAATTAAAATAATAATAATGAAAAAAAAAAAATATTATAATGTATGATTTTAATTTTAAAAGAAAATATGAAGATTCTTTTACATATTATTATTATATATAAGTAATGTATGAGCTTAAGTATATAAGTAATTATTTACATATTTATTTTTCATAAATATCATACTTAAGTATATGATATAAATTTTTTAGTATTTATTTATAATTTTCTTTTTGTTTTGCAGTTTTCTTGTTATTTTTCTACAAAGAAAATATTTTGGAAATTACGAAAAAAAAAAAAAAAAAAATTGAAACAACAGACAAAGAAAAATCTCACAACATATTTAAATTATCATTCAACCATAACGAATGGTTGAATGATAATTTAAATATTCCATACAAAAATATAAAAAAAGAAAAAATTTCAAAGTGAATACAAAGTTAACACCATGGAATTAGGGATATCTTTTGTTAAAGTTCGAGTAAATTTAGAAAGGAAATGCTCATTAACATCAACAACACACGTATATGTATATATACTACACAACCTCATACAAACATTGACTTTGTCTTTACAAAATTCAACTAATCAGAAGTACTTATTTAAAAGTCAGAATACTTCAGTCTTATTTTAAAAATTTGAAGTATACTTTTTACCGTTATTTTAAATAAAACCCGAATTAATTCTTACATATATAATAATTATTAATTTTAATTACTTATATTATTGTCAGATACGATTAAATACCATCTCTGATTAATTAAAATTATTTAATATAAATTCCTTATGATGTTTTGATGACTTTTAATTTGAATTCAAATATGGTATAAAAATTAAATTTAAATATTTTATTGAAAATCAATTCTCCCTTTTCGGAATTGTATAAAATTTCTTATTTAGTTCCAAGATTATAAAATGTTCTTCAAATATTGCGTCCTTAAAACATTTTTATATCACATCATAATAATTATTAATATATGTATTGGTGTACACATTACATTATATGTACTTGTAGTTAAGATTATTTTTTGTTTTATGTATTGTATTACACATAATTCAGCATAATTTAATGTAAATACTCATTTTGTATATACAACAATATAAAATTGGAAGACTAAAAAAAATATATATTTATGTAATATAGCTATGTACATAGTCGATATAATAGAAAAACAAATATCAAGACATAATAAACCACTTCTGTGTTGTATTAATTTCATTTTTATTATATTCACGGATCATATACTCTGCAATACATTAAAAATGTAATACAAAAAAAACAAAAAAAAAATACAAAAACAACACAAAAAAAAAACAAATAACAAAAGATAAAAAAAAAAACAAAAAAGGACTTTTTGAAGACATCCTTGTTTTATTTGTTATATGGTATTAACTTTTGTTATTATTTTATTGTTTTTTAATTTTTCTAATATTTAAAGAAGGATAATGTATTCATATGAAATGTATTTGAATTAAAATAGAATAGAGGTAATAGGGTAGGGAAAGGAATAAAATGTATATTTTTGTAATTTAAAATGAACAAATGTGTACCCCAAAAGAGGAAAATTATTCAAATGTATACATAATATATAACAAAATATACAATATAATTGTATGTTTTGTGTATTATACATAATGTCGTATGTCAAATTTAAGACAATAAAAAAGAAAAAAATTTTCCTAAAAATCTTTTCAAATAATTATTTTTTTCTTTGTTATTTCTATAAAATTATTTTCAACTAAATAATATGAAAATTATAAAAATCTATTAACATAAAATAAAATGATAAATATAACCGAAGACCTTCGATATTAGGGCCAATTTTTTTTAAATTTAGGTATATAATAAAATGAAAATAAGTTCAATCAATAAATCTAAATAAATTTTAATTTGTAGGTTTAATTTTTAAGTTTTCAAACTTTAAACGATTTTGAGTTTAATTCGGTACGTAGATCATATCAAGTCCAAGTGTTAAATATTTATTTACTGTTATTATAATAACAAGAATATTTCTGAAAGAACCAAATGATTTGGTTTCAGATAAATTTTTCAATGGATTATATTTTCCAACAACATCTCAAATATTGTAATTTTATTATGTACTTGTATGTTATAACAATATTTATTTATTTATTTTATTAATTATTTGTGCATATACATAAGACGATAAGACTTTACAATTGTATACAAAGTATATGAATAGAATAGTTACTAGCATATTTAAATATAAAAGTAAAAAAGAAAAAGTAAGAAAATATTTAATTAATTCAATTTCATAATTTCTAAATTTTTTAAATTCAATTTCATATATTATACTATATAATTACTAGGGGCCCCTGTTGAGTAATTATATTTCAAGTTGAAGTCAAATTTAAAGTTTTTAAAAAAACAGTAATTTACGTACTGACATAGACTTCGCACGATATAGCAGAAACCACTCGTGTTTAATAAAAATAACTTACTACACTCGTGGTTAGTAAGTTTTATTTAGGACACATAAATACACGTCCCTCATATACGGCTTTGTTTCCGATATATTCCCTATAGTAAGTGGCATTTTGTCATTAAAGAGGTATGTATATATATATACCTACATAATACATAATTTTAATAAAAACTATATTATTACTACAAATAACCAAAATTTAGAAATAGTTACTTAAAAAGATAAAAATGAAGAATTCAAGTGATTTGTTTTTTTGTTGTTTTTATATTTTTTATTTTAGATTTATTTTTTTTTTTCTTTATTTGGCATATGTACATAGATTCATTCGCAAGTACATAATATAAAATATAATAACTGATTTGTTTACTTTTGTTTATTATTTTCATAAGATCTCACTTATGCATAATGTATTTGCTGAATAATAAAATCATATGAGTACAAAATTTTCAACTGTGTGCGCATTTTTGTTTTATATACAATCTTATTTATTATATATATTAGAAGTTCATTAAGGAGTAGGAGAATCGAAATAAAATAAAAAGGTGTCTACTGCGCAGGACGTTAAATGCTTGTCAATTATAATTATAGATGTGATCGCTACTCATTGTTAACCATATATCACACAATGCATAATTCATTAACACATGTATCATACACCATATATCATCACCCAGATTCTGTTAGACCCATCTCGCGAGATCGGATGAGAATATCTCTAACGAGATAGTTGTGTATTCTGTTAGACCTTTGGCGAGACGAGATAGCCATTTTTTATCTCTTCAAAAATTGTATCGTAAAAATTGTGGTAGAGTATCTCGTCAAAGTATTTTGTGTTTTTTTTATCAAAAAATAGTATTAAAAAAATAAATTGAATAGATAAAATAGTTAAGTAAAGATTAATAAACAATTTTTCATTATTATTAAAATTGTGTTTTTGTTTTGCAAAAAAAAAAACCATCTTTACTATTACTGTTTTACTTTTATGTACTAAACTAAAAAATATTTAAAAGTAAACCCTAACTAATACTTTCCAAACATTTTATAAACTATATTTTGTTTATATACCAATAATTTTGGTTGACAGTAAAAAATTATCAGTACTACCAACAAATAAAATGTTCTATCGCGCCGCTTACAGTGTCTAACAGAAATGTATATTCAGCGAGACGAGACGAGATGAATTTTTTCTTCTCGTCAACGATGGGTCTAAGAGAATATGGGTGCATGTACCATGAATCATTCACCATTCACCGATGCACCATGGGGACGCTCTACATAAATACGACATGATTCAGGATGATCCATATAAATCATATATCATGCACTATACATCATGCACCATGCACCACATAGAATGCGACAAACTGAACATTTCAACACGCTTGACGTATAAATTTTGAATGCTTTTGGGAATGAATAGAAATCTAATGAGCGCTTAATTGAAAATAATTTAATATACAACGCCAATCACAACACACGTAGCTCATATTATGTGAGCACAATCACTCTTGAAGCATTTAAATACCAAACATATTTTTTTCATTTTTTTATTCTCGGGAAATAATCAATGGTTAAAATAATCAAAACTTTAATTTATCGTAATTTATCAGTTTGATTTTACAATTCCTCTGGCCAAACACACAACTACACAACTTTGTTTGTATTTTATTTTAAAAATCGATATAGCTAATTATTTATATATATTTTTGCTTAGTTCAATATTATAGAAAAACCTTTTTATTTGCTTTCACTTGCATCTTCATATTCTTATGAAATGATTCGATTGGACTTCGAATGATCTGCAAAGCGCTTGAAGTTATTATTAAACAGATATTCTTTATTTCTATATAAATACTAATTTTATAATACCGAACGGTTACATTGTGATGATCTACAGCTTCATACAAATTTTTATGTATCAAATATTATAAATGTAGGCTTCATATTACAATAGCACTCAAATTTAATATTTTGGATCCAAATACAGAAAATTTTCGAAATTTATTCGTTGATTTTCTAAATTTTTGCATATACTTTTTTTGCTGGATTCATCAGCCACAGTATCGATTTTGGTTTCTAGTAAAATTCATTTTGTATAAAGGAAACATTTTGGTTTACAATTTAAAAACTGTTTTTATGTATTGTGATGATTGTATTGACTAAACTTAATGTAATTTTTGTGGTAAATAATTTTAAAAAAAAATTGAATTTAAAATTTCCATTAGGTATCTAGGTAAATTGATGTAATTTTTTATTTATTTTTTGAAAAATAAATTTAAAACCTAATACTTCCGGTATTTAACGATTTTATGATGCATATCCTATTGACCGGATATGCAATTAAAAACCTAAAAAAAAAAAAAAATATTTTATACCTGTATAGATGGTTTTTTTTTTTATTTCTCATTTATTTATTTATTAAAAGGCATTTATCGATTTTATTGGACTACTTTCTATAAAAAAAAATGATAGTAATAATTTTGTTGATGCAATCCAAAATAGTAGATAGTGATAGTATTTGATCGATTCAAAATAAATATCTTTATTAGAAAAATTATAATATTTCAGATTCAATCAATAAAATAGTTATTTTATAGAACCAATATGATTTCGGAGTATTTGAATATATTTAGCAGCAAATAAAAATTAACTATTAATATATATATGAGCATGATTCCGGTTAAAATACTTTATTTTAATGCTAATATTTCAGCAAATGAAATTATTAAAATTTCATATTTTTTTAAATTGACTTGTTAAAAAATTATTTTTTTTGAAACTATTTTTGTTTAAGTTTGCGTTTTATTTAAAACAATTTACTAGGCATCAATATTTTTGCTGTGATAATTTTTACGAAATATGAATTATATTATGAAGAAAACGCAATATTATAATTTCTATAGTGCAAATATAATTTCTATAGGTATAATATCATTTTTTATAATATAATATAGTTAATAATTATAATACAATTTGTCTATTTAGTTGAAATTGCTGAACAATTGTTTATTTGGAACTACAATAGTGCGTTGACCGATCCAAACAATTATTAATGATTTGTATACCAAAATTGATATTGAAATAAACAAAAATCTATATTGTTACATATGTAAACGTAGTTTAAGTAGATTACTATATGTAAACGTAGTTTAAGTAGATTACTACATGTAAACATAGTTTAAGATATTGCTATATGTAACAGTAGTTTTAAATTTGACAGTTGAAATAAAGAAGAACGTGATATAACATATATAATATTATACTTACACTTAAATGTTTTGCTAATACATTTTGCACCTAATTTCAATTATTTTGTTTTATAAAATTCGCGTTAGTACAAACGAATTGACAATTACTGAATACGAAAAATTAATTGAATTATTGTACGACAGCTAATTAAAATGAAAATTTGTTAGTGAAATGTTCTTGCTATTTCGCTTCAATCGAAATTGTTGGGCTTATACCACTTATACCCCTGCTATTCGTAACATCATATTTAATTGTTTTTAATAGTCAGATTTGTTTTTAGTAACAATATATTTAATTTATGAAATAAAAGTCGAGTTTCCTTTCACTAATCATTTCTATTTATTTTGTATATAATATCTTAATGATTAGTCACAAGCACTGATGAAAGAAGTAAGTTGCTGCCGAAATGTTGATATTTGCAAAATAAATATTATAATTGTATTACATTTCTTGTATTGAATCTAATTGTATTACATTTAAGTATAGAGTAAAATATTGTTATTATTTAATCAATTAAATATTATTCTTAAATGTATATAGGTATACATTTATGTATTACATTGTAAATAAAGGACGCGTTCGCGTCCAATCTTACAGAATTTTAACAATTTTGATGGCTAAATAATATATATATATAATATTTTGTTTTTTTTTATTTTTTTTATTTAAATTTTTTTTTATTTCAAAGGTAACAATAATCCATTAATTAATAGTTTCTTCGCCTAAGTGGCATTGTATAAACATACATACTAAAACACATATAATAAGTCGTTTATATAACAATGGTCATAATGTATGTCAAAAAAAATGTCAAATAATTATACATTATTGTAGTAATACTATAAAGGTATTTTTTGTGTGAGATGCTGCCAAGTTTATAACTAGAATTAATCAAAAGGAGCTACCTGCATGTATGTATGTATGTATTTTCTATAATAATTATGATATTTTCTATCAAGTCTTAAAAATAATTTCAGTATTATATATATGTTAAATTTTTTATATTTCGTTTAGAAAAATATTCAAGTTTTAAAATTTTCAGCTTAACATTCTTGTTTTCAATCATTTTTATACGTATACATGCAAATAAAGTAGATGAGAAACTAATGAGCATTTTCACTTAAATTTTATAATTTTCCACCACGCTTTTTTGCACCATCAAACTTTAGTTGGTTTGTTAGTGTTATGAATTTATTTTATGGTATTATTATAATTTGTTCAGTATCACTTATTCTGCATTTCGTATTATTATAATTTTTATTTTTCACTTATTTTTCAAGCTACAAATAAATTGCAACAAACCAACAACAAAATATCCGTTTGGTGCAAAAAGGTGTAGAATTGAAATTAATGAAACAAAATTCACGCCCGTTAACTTTACAAATAAAAAAGTTGAGTCGCACATTCCAGTAATATTAAACAATGTCATCATACCATATCAAAATTCTGTAAAATATCTCGGTGTGACGCTTCACGCAAAGCTTAGATGGAAATAACACGTTAAGAAAAAAAAACTAGAACTGGATCTAAATTACAAACATTTGTATTGGCTAATTGGGCGTACATCTACGCTTTCGATGTATAAGAAAGTGTTGATCTACAATCAGATGTTAAAGCCAGTCTGGGCAGACGCACGGTATTCAAATACAGGGTTGTGCTAAACAACTACATATTCAAATCATCTAAACATCACCAAAACCAAGTATTAGATGATTTATTTACACTAATTTACAATAATATATTTACAATATATACAATCATTTATTTATACTAATTTGAATTTTTTTGTTTATATTATATTTTTTAAATGAAAAATGGCACGTAAAGCTCATTCAGTTTGTTCATAAATAATCATCATAATGTACAACAATACATTAAAATTAATTTGATAATCAATTGCCGTACTTATAACGTAGCTAATTTAACTATAGCTACTAACGTCAAAATGAGTTTGACAATTGTAGTAAGCATTCTTACCGTACTTAGTTACAAATTTCAAAATAGTAATTGGATTTGAAAACAATTTTATTTATTTTTTTTATTTATTTATTTTTATCCATGCACAATTTTAAGAACTTATAGTAATAATTTTAATATGAATACAATACAATATTAACTTACATAATTAAGATAAGTTTTATATTTCAATTAATGTTTATTTGTATTATACATAATATATTTGTTTAATTTAATTGTGAGGACAATTGTACTATACTTTAGTGGAATTTACCTCTAGTGAGGTATAGTATTTATAAAATTGTAAAAAATATGTCAATTTGTGTGGGGTATACCTATTTTGTTTTATTAAAAATATATAATTTTGTAATTTTGTGTAATTTTGTGTGGGGTATAATTTGTTTAATTATTTGTTCTGATTTTCATTTTTACTTTAAACATTTGCAGTTTGGAAAAGTGGAACAGCATAGATGTCGCAATATTTCCTTCGATATTAAACTAGAACGGAGAGCTTTGTAGTCGCAGTTAAAATATGTTTTCGCAATGCGTTCCTTAAAGTCTAGTAGATTTTCCTTCAAACTTCTTCTTTTTACATGCATTTTGACCAAATAGTCTGGGATATTTAGCTTTGTACGATTTATTTTGTCTCTAATTTCTGAAATTACTATCCAGTTAAAATCACTAATATCTTCATTTGACATTTCTGATTTATAGTTAAAAGAAACAGAATTGTAATTCTTTGTGACTGAACAAAGAGGCGGTATGATATATGGTCCTGAAAACGAAGATGGGGTCTGGAGGAGAAGATATAATGCCGAACTCTATGAGCTGTACAATGAGGTGGACGTAGTCACAAAAATTAAAGTCAAGAGACTACAGTGGCTCGGACACCTAGAGCGGATGGACGAAAATGCACCAGCCAAGAGAATCTTCGATTCCAGACCCGAAGGTACAAGACGTCGGGGCAGACCAAACCTTCGTTGGAGAGACGAAATATCGGCGGATTTAAAGCAATTTCGAATCTTCAACTGGAGAGAATTCGCCCGTGACCGGCAAAAATGGAGGATGTTGATGAGTCAGGCCCAGGACCTACATGGTCTGTTGGCTACCTAAGTAAGTAAGTACTAATATTTATAACTGTATAAACCATGTATAAAGATATCTTTTATATAATTTGATCTGTATATGACGGTCACTTCATTTGAGCACTTTTTAAAATCTGTCACTGTAATGGAGAATTTTAAATTAATTAATAAATATCAAGGCAAACTTTCTAGAATATAATAATTTAATGAAAGAAGCCATACTTTAAGGAGTTTCAAGAATTTATTAAAGTTTTGGTAATAAGTAATAATGGTAATTGGTAATAAGTTAAAAAAGGAAGGTGCCAAAAAGTCTAAAAATGTCTTATAATGTGTGTTATAGGTAAAAGGAATCTGTACCATATTTCTATTATTAATTCTAAGATTATAAATATTATCATTTCGAATATTATTAACATTGACATCTTGGAAGAACTTTCTTAAAGACCTGAAAACGTATAAGTGCCTTAGCGGAAAAATTTTTAAATCTTGAAATAATGGCCAACAACTAAATGTCCTATTTTTGTAGTGAATCACTTTTAAAATACATTTCTGGGCAGTGACTATAGACTGAAGTGAATTTAAGTAAGTTCCTCCCCACGAAGTAATTCCATATTGTAGTTTTGAGTTGACTAAAGCGTGATATATGTTAATAAGCAACTTCCTTGAACAGTGGTTTCTAAGTAAGTAGAATTTTCTAATAGTCATAATTAAATATTTGTGTAAATTATTAATATGTGGTTTCCAGTTTAAATTTTTATCTATATACACACCTAAATATTTAAAAGTTTCTACTGATTCTACTACAAAGCAATTTATTGAACACTTTATGTTAATTCCACAAGAATGGAGACTTAGAGTAGAGCTCTCGCATTCTGCAGAATGTGCTTTAATATCCATGTCGATATTAAAACGATTTTTTAAATTAAAAATAATCATTTTTGTTTTATTACTAATATTCAGTTTATGAAATTTAAACCAATGTTTTAACAAATCCATATCTAATTGCATGTTTTCTTTTATAAGAACCAAATTTTTTTCTTTATAAGTAAGAGAGCAATCGTCTGCAAAACCAGTGATAATACCATTAAACGGTTGAACAAATAAAGAGTTTATATAGACTAGAAAGAAAATAGGACCTAATACTGAGCCTTGGGGGACTCCAATATTAACAGTCTTAACTTCACTAAACGTATTATTAATTTTAACTTTTTGCGTTCTATTTTGTAAATAAGACTCTAAAAATTGGAGCATGAAACCTCTAAAGCCAGCTCAATTAACTTAAGGATTTGAATAAATTTTTTGTTTAATGGAAAATTATTTAAAAATTTTAAGTGTGTACAAGATTAGACTTAGTTTAAGACAAAACAGATTCCGAAATCAGGGAAGGAGAAGGTAGTATAGTTTTGTTTTAATTTATGTTGTTGAAATGATGAAAAATTGTTTTCCAGATTGATTATAAAACTATGGAGCGAAAAATTGCGCAATACTGGTTGAATCATATGCTCGAAATTTTGAAATTTATAATCCATGCACAAGACTATTAAAAGAGTATTATCGTACTTCAGAAGTAGGAAATGATTTGTTAACAAAATTAAACTGAGAGATTTTCAAAACAAAATTTAGAATTTCGAAGGAAAACTTTGTTTATATACATATATATGATCGTGTTGGAGAAGATTTAAGTCCAAAACCTAATTTTGTTTGCAATAGATGTTTTTAAACTTTTCATTTTCAAAATTATTATTATTAAACAAACTAAAACAAAAATTAAAACAGTTCTTATTTTAACTTTTGCTTTCAAACAAAACAATCAAGAAATTTTAATTCGAGCGAAATAAAAGCAAATTTCAAAAATGACATCTGTAGCAACAATTATGTCATTTGTAGCAATAATGTGGTGTTTATACCGTTGCTACGTAACTCTACTTATATTTAACTCGAGCTAAAAACCTGCAGCTAATTTAGCTAGCTTAAGCTAAAGAAATGTAATGTTTATACCGTTGCTACAAACGTCAAACCATTTAACTCTAGTTAAATTAGCTACGGTATAAACACGACAAATGATTAAACATTAAAAAAATAATAATGTAAATTGTATACTAAACATACAGCAACTGACTTCAAAGTGTCAAAATCTTACAATAAAAACATATAAAACAGATTCCGCCATCTTGAAACTGATGAAACAGGAAGTATAGAGAAAATTTCATCTTTTTTTACTACACAAAACATTATGTTCAATTTTTTGCTCTAATTTCTACTTTACACTCAAGTTTTTAGTAGTTTTTCTTATAATCAGTCTGAGTTAAGAACCAATGACAACAAATTATAAAAAATCTGAATCGGAAAAATGGCTTTCATTTTTAAAAATTGCTCTTACATAGAAGGAGTTGAGTAGGTGCCTAATACGAACAATTAAAACGATTTTTTGTTGAAATGTTATTTCAATTAATTCCACACTGTCGGTAAAAACCCTGCGCATTTCGATTCGATTCTATTAAATTTAATAAAAATTGTATAGATACATTTTAAATAATTATGAAAATCTATTAATATTCATTTGATAGGTGCTGAACACAAAATAATCCACCACAATTTTTTTTTCAATTCAAACTAAAATTCATTCTTTTAAACATAATAAACTCATTAAAATTCTAAAATAATTAGAATTCATGATAGTACAATTTTTTTTTTTTGTTTTTCAAAAACACTTTATCACATTATAATTTTACACCTCTGCTCATTTTACTCATCATTTTTTTTTTTTCAAAAAAACAAATTTTCATCTTCAATTTGCCTGCCTCATTGCTGAATTGAATTTTTATTCTTTTGTTTTTGTATAAACATTTGAAAATTGTGTTCTTAATAATGAAAACTTTCCGGTATTTCTTTTCTTATTTTTAAAAAAAAAAAAAAAAAAACAATTTTTTTTTTTCGATTTTCTTTTCCACAAAAGAAAGTAGTCGGGAGCAAAATTTTTTTTTCAAAACACGCAATTATTGAAAAAAAAAAAATTCTTTTGTTTAAAAGAGAAAAAAAAAACCAAAATGGAAGAAAAAATTCCTTTTATTAAATTAACACTAAAAAAAAAAAATTAGAATAAAATTTTAACTCATTCCAACAACAATAAAAAATAACAACTAAATTACATTGTTGAATCCTTGGACGAATAAAAAACAAGACAAAGACAGGTATTTTTTTAATGTTAAAATCTGAACTAAATTTACAGCTAAAAAAAATTTTTGATTGAAGTTTTGAAAATAATTTTATTTTTACTTTTATTATCGTTTCTATTTTTAGTTTTTCTTTGATTTTTCCGGAAAAACTTTAATTGATAACAACAGGGAAACAGAATATAAGTAGAGTTGACATTTTGAAAGGAAAAGTGTTTTAAAAATTTAAAAATTACTTAATGTAGGTAAGCTTTATTTTATCGAAATTGAAAAAATATCACAATTTATTTATAAAGGTGGTCTGGGATACAAAATTATTTTAAAATTTGACAAATCAGTTGTCCATAGAGTGATAAATGTTATTATATTACAATTTTTTGTTTTAGAATTCAGTTGATAAACATTGACATCTAATGTAATCAATCACATCGTACGCTAATCTGAATTGAATTTTTATTTTGTGAATTAATAATTATGTTAATTTTAGTTGAGCAAATTTTACCTGAATACCTCTGAGCAGATAATAATAATGGAACACTCAATGGAAAATATAGGTAACCTCAAAATTTAAATAGATTTGGCATATTATTTAAATAATTATAAATGTTGATTTTTCTCTTTAATTATTGACATGTTGTTAGCTCAGCTTCTTGCTATCAGATTGCTAAATATAAAATATACTAGGGGCCCCTATTGAATAATTATATTTCAAGTTGAAATCAAATTTAAAGTTTTAAAAAAAACAGTAATTTACGTACTGACATAGACTTTGCACGATATAGCAGAAACCACTCGTGTTTAATAAAACTTGGTGATTCGGTATCAATCAGATTCGTTAGATACTAATCAATCAGATTAGTTCTAGTGGATAAAAAAATAGTTTTTCGAACATTTTTGAAACAATAGGCAATAGGCTGGTATTGGTCTGTATGATGTTGCTAATGTTGCATATTTTTCAGGTTTAAGTATGATTTGGGCTACCTTTAACACATTGGGAAATTTTTTTTCACTGAATATTATATTTCAATTGCCTTTTCAGGCAGTTCCTTCATTATTTTACCTGTCAGTACTGTCTTTTTGATTAAGTAACATAAAGTTATAATTTTCGGTTATACTTACATTGATTTTTGATGTATTTAATTTTCCAGTAAACCATGTAATAAAACATTTAAAATGTTAGTTTATCCTATTCAATTGTTTTTTTTAATTAAAAAATTTGTTAAAATATAAATTTTGGACAAAAAAAATTATATTATTCTTAGATTAAATTTCGTGTGACAACTTTCACATGAAATATCAACTAAATCAGAAGCTACACGTCTACACTCTCAGAATGACATAGGTTGAACAATATTAATTATGTTATATAAAATTTGATAACTCTACCATCAATCGAAATATTTCAAATAATTGTGAGAAGTGTTGTTGAGACCAATTTAAGCCACATTTTTTTGTTATAAACAGCCAAGCAATTGGATGTAACCTTTAGTACTTACGTAATGCTCGGATGGGATCGAATAGTGTTGTTATAATAATAAATAAATAATGGTGTTGTTTGAATTTGGAAACACTCTAAAATTGATGTGACGGTTTGCCGTTTTATGCCATCTAAGTATTTTTATTGTGTAATGATGGGCATCTGCGTCACCTCTGGCTTGCCGCTGGAAATGTTAGAGAAGATGAGGAAGTAGTTCTTTGATTTCGATGGAGCATGTGTTCACATCCACGAAGTGTTTATAAAACAGAAAAAATACTCTTACTATTCAAGGCAAGTTAAGGACGAAGTTACGTTTGAATCGCCGATTAACGAATTACTCAATTTTGAATACTGTCAAGATATACCGTAATACTGAAAAGGAAGAGCCAGCTCAAACATGTGAATTGTATTGGATCGTATAAAAATGATTTATAGATGAAGTTCCGAAGGTGAAACAAGAGTTTTACATCGGATCGAGTATTCCAAATATTTTAATGCTCTTTTAGCTTCAAACAGAAAAGCAAATGATGCTACCAGAGTACTATTGTCATGTGCAAAGCTTTGAATTGAATTAAAAGATTGTTGAAGTATGATGAAAATCAATAAAATTGTGAATGAGAGAACAGATCCTTGTTAAACCTCAGCATTTATATCAAATTTCTCTATTAAGGCACAAATTGAACGATTCGAAAGAAAACCTTCAATCAAGTAAGAAGACGCAGACCCTAGACCTACAATTTGGTATTAGCTATTAAAGCTGAATGCCATACTCGATGGAAAGCTTTCGAAATATCTGACGCAACAATATCAGATTTACCAGAATTGAGCAAACTGATGCTAAGTTTTTCGAATAGGTAAGTTATCATGCCACCGGTGCTGTCCGGTGCTGTCTAAAACATAATTGTCTCTCAGATGATATACATTTAGCTCTGTACTTTGTTCGACTTGTATTTTCAAATAAAAAGAATATTACTAATCTATCATGTACTGGTACTTGTATCCAAAACATTTTAAAAACATTTTATCATTCAATCAAACTACTCTTCAATGTATTTAACTTCTGAAATAGGAAATTAACTTGAAATGTTTCACTGAAAATCAACCAGACTCATTCCAAATCATTTTTGATTTCAACTAATTTTAACATTTTTTTTTATTTATGAAAATTTCTAATGGAAAACATAAAGGATTTCATCAATTTTACTGAAAATGTACAACGCTTTTGTTGAAAATAATAATAATTATTATTATATATATATATGTATATATATATATAATATGATATATATATACCACAATATTAAGTTAAACTTTCTAAAAGATAATATTATTGTATATATATCTAATAATACTGTAGATATATTATTTGAATGGCTTCCTTTCAAAATATATTATAATAGTGTAAAATCAACATAGCTACCACCACGCCTAGTACACAAATTTAAAAAAAAAAAAAAACTTTTTCAATTTTCTTTTCTATAATTTCACTCTCTTTTTTTTATTTTTCTTGTTTTTCATGAAATTTGTTTTTTTTTTCGACTTTCGTCTTTTGTATTATGATGATATTATAAAGAAGCATCAGGTGCATTGCATTTTATGGAAATTAAAATCTTTAAAACCGATTATTATAAAACGGCGGCATTCACAATTCCATTTTTGATTCAGGAAAATATTTTTGTATATTATTCTTGTATTGCACAGTCAACGTATATGAGCATCAGCAAACTACATTTTAAATTCTTTTGTATTATATTATTCAGACAGTCTTGTTATGTACACTGGCTAAAAGAAATATAAAGCAAAAAAAAAAAACAAAGATAAAATCCATTGAAATATACTGAATGGTGCTTTCAAGTGATTTCATAAAGAATACGAAATATCATTATTATCTCTCTTAAAATTTTATCTTGTGAAGTTGAATTGAAAAACAAAAAGAAAAAAAAAAAACAGAATAAACAAAAAAAAAAAAAAAAAGATACAATATACATTTTTAAAGACAGACTCAAATATACTTAATTTTTGGTGGATATATATAACTATTAGGTTAAAAGAAATAATTGAAGGCTTTTACTTTGAATCTCTTAATTAATGACACAATGAAAAAAATAAGTGAATATTTTTGGGTAGGATAGCATAAAACAAATTTTTCTTTTTTTTTATTGCTCAAGGTTTATAAAACAATACCACCATGAACAGGAATTATTGTTATTGAATTGAGGCCTCTCTATAAGAAAATTAACTGATTGGAGCCGCACGATTATTCTATTAAAACGTCAATTAGTTAAAACCTACTCGATTTCTCAAGAGAAAAAAAAAATTAATTTAAAATTTAAAAGTTAATAAAATTTGTGAGTTTTCAAATTGAAAATTTTTTTTGTAAAGAGCAGATAATCGAATAAGTTTTAAATTTATCACATTTGTTATAGGTAGGCATATTGAAACATGTTCAAAGTTTGTTGTTATAACTTGGAGGGAAATGAAAAATTGTAAGGTGTAAAAGATAATGGTTATTATAAAAAATAAAACGGGTTTTTAACCCTGGAAAGCAGCATCGCTGAGAGTAAAAAAAAATGAAGTGCTTGGTTTATATAGAAAATGTGTCATTTTTGGAAACTAGCGCGCGTATTTTTAAATCCAATCTTTAACCCAATAAAATACTTTTTTAATTTGTTTTATAGATTTTTATAGCTTTACAAAAGTAAACAAAATTTTATAGATATTAAGTAAAAAAGTTTTGTTTTCTCCAATATTTTCCGTTTGTCCAAGTAAAAATATTTTTTATCTATAATATTTAAGCATCAGGCAGTGTAATAATATATGTAAAATGTAGTTGATAAGATGATTATTAATCTAAGCTCTAACTTAATATAAGTCGATAATGTCAATATATATCAACTATATTTTAGAATGAAATTTTTATTTTCAATTTTTCGACCAGGTATATCTATTTTTTTGCAAAATATGGTTCTATATTTTCTATCAAAATTTCAGTTGCCTTGGTGCGACCAGTGTTGGTAAAGTAAATTACGTGTAGTTTTTTACATCTCAAGAACTTAGTAATTTACTAGGATGTTTTTTTTTGCTGTAAGTGTGTAAACAATGTAAATATGGTAAGCAACTCAAAATAGAAAATTTAGTTGCAGCATTTGTATATATTGATAAATGAAAAATTACGAATATGAAGTGATTATGTTCAAAAAATAATTAAAATCATAATTTTCTAAGAACCTACCTTACAATTTATTAAGATATCTATCCTTACAATCTATATTCTATATACATCAATAATTGTCAAAATTTTTATAGCATTTTTGGTATGGCGCATAGATATAATAAAATATAAATTGATTGCTTGGTATAGCTTTCTAGAAGTTAGAAATTTGAAATCAATATCTACATACATATTTTTTTGAAGTTGACGTTTTGCTAATTTTAATTGTTATTGTTTTAAATCAGGTGCTCTTTAAATCAATATTACAAATCAATGATCAAATTCAGCTAAAAAAAATTTCAATTTGAAGAAGATCTACTAAAACATTTATAAATGTTAGAAACTGAAAATGTTTTTACATACATACATCGGATTATTTTCATATAATGTTGGAATACTATAAAAAAAATAATTAAAGAAAGTTAAGCTTATGTAGATGACACAGAAGCTTAACAAATTAAATAGAACGGCAGCAAAGGCACTTGGCAAAAAAAATTGGTACGTAAAAAAATTCATTGCATGAACGAAATATTAATTAATTTTCAGCCGATGAATATGTTCATTGAGACAACGAAAAGTTTTTCATTATATATATATTATTCTGCATTTATCTGGATGTTTGTAAGTTCGACGGAACGCTCCAACACATATACAAATTGCATATGCATACAAATGCATATATATACAAATTGCTTTGGTGCTTTTTTTTAACCCCTGTCTACCATGCTGAACCTTTGCAGGAAAAATTGATTGCATGAACTATATTTTTTTAATTTAATGTTATTCTTCTTCGCAAATAATAAGGAAAAATAATAAATAATAATAATAATAATATAAATAAAACAAACAATTTTTTTGATTTATAATAATAAGGACTAATAGAAATTTAATCAATAGTTTAATATGGTATAATAACCAAAAGGCAAACAGCATTTAACACAAAAAAAACATAATTCACTCAAAGGTTATTCTTATTACTTAAAATTATACATAATAATACATATGTGTATCAGCATATTTGTATTGTATAATATTATACATTATACTGCTTTATTGCTTCTACCTTTTATTTTTGTAATTATTGTGTGCGTAACTCACTTCACTCAAAAAAAAATATTTTTGTTTTTTTTTTGTTTTTTTTTTTTGTTTTTTTTTATTATTTGCTGTATCTGGATTCTGTATGTTCTGCATGCTCCATTCCAAAAATATTACTTTATTTTCAGTGTTAAGTGTTCACTGTTCATTTCACTGTTCAGGTTCACTGTTCAATCAATAGAACTTGATAGAAGTAGAGTAGGATAATTAACTCTACTTCTACGTCGGATAATGAAACATTGTTTTTTTTTAAATTGAAAATTATTGATGAAAATGTTTTTGTATTTTTTGTAAATTTTACCAATTTAGATACAAAATTTTGAATATTTTTTTAAAAATAACACAATACCATAATAACAGTTTATTCATATAGCAAAATAAGATCCCTATACATTATACAAAAGACAAAATTTATATGAAAATAAGATCCCATTTTTAAATTTGCTCTCCCGGAGGCCACAATAACGCTAATACGGTATAATTTATACTAAATGGAACCCAACTAACGAATTATAACTAAATGGAAGTGAGTACGAGTATACCATACAAAAATACAAACATTTTATACAAATTTGTTAGTATGGTACTTCTTTTTCTGTTATATAAAAAAAAAAAAGATTAGTGTTAGGCCAATATAAACATAAATAAAAATAAATAAAAAGTGATATAAACATAAGTACTGTAATTTCGGAATAAAGAATCTAATGAAAGAAAAAAAGAAACTAGGATTTATTTTGCATCCGTCATTTATGACGGGTTACAAAGCTAGTACATTAATATTAACCTTTATTCATTTATAATTTATTCAATATGTTAATCAATATTTTTTATTAAGCTAAAAATGAATTTCTTTCGCAGATTAATTATTAAAACATTTATTATATAAACATAATTCATTAGAACTAGATTAGAACTTTTTATAATAGATTAGAACTAAAGATTCCAACATTTTTGTCACACTGTTAAAAACAAATAATTTTACAGTAATTTACAGTTATTTACAAGTGTTTACTTGTATTTTATACTTCTTTACGTCAAATTTGTAAGAAATCATAAAAGCGTTAATTTACGCGTAAAATACCAACACTGGATGCGACCACATTTAACTCTTTCAAAGGCGGTGGTATATGGTATATTGCACAAAAATGGTTCTCGTTTTTGTGTGTCTATTTCATTATAATTCTATCTACCGAGTATGACAAACATAAAAATAAAAAATAATACCTAATGTTCTGTACTATGGTCAAGTTGAGACATGAAATAACGGATTTTATATTTTTCAGACTAATATTGTTTATCTTCGATTTTTTGTTGTGTTTTCCTATAATACCTATAATAATGTCTATAAATTTTAGTAGATTCGGAAATGCATCAGCATCACGCATCGTAAAACTTCCATATTCTAAAATGCAACATTAAAATGTTGCTGAAAGCATCAAGTTTTTTTTTTGCAACATTACTGTTTGTGATGCGCAAACTTGAGCAAATTTCGCATCATAGAATTTGTTGATGCTTTTTTTGCATTTGTTGCAATAAAATTTATGTGATTTCACTTGATTCAAATACATCTTATCTGTAGAAATCATAATTATTTTAAAATAATTTTTTGTTTTAGGTATACTACTTAATTTTTTTTTTTTCAATTAATTTTATAACAAAGTACGATTTCTTGTTTTTCTTTCTTAACAAATTTTTATATTCGATAGTGATTGTTTAACTTTGTGATTGAATTACTTACTGTATATCATCATATTCTGATTGTTCACAATTTTCCAAAAATATGTTCAAAGCGATATTAAATAATTTTTTTTGGTTTTAATTAAATTTTCAAAGCATCACTGTCAAATTCTGATAGTTTTAAAATGTATTAATTGCATCAGTAACACAAATCATCATTGCCGAATTGCATCATGAATTTTGTACTGATACAATAGTGATACCGCATCATGATTGGAAATGTTGCATTTCCAAATTCACGTTTGTTCAGACTAAATAAAAACTCTTATGACATCCTTTAAATATTTCCGCCGGTGAACAAGAGACGTATCAAGTACAAATTCCTACAAATTCAACGACGTATCAAGTACAAATTCCTACTTTCCTACAAACTCCTATAAATTCCTACAAATTCCTAAGTGTCTCAAAACTGGCTATGGAAATTCGTTTTTAGTAAAATTTTCTCGAATGTAGAACCATATTTCAACAAACGTGTTTCCAAAATGTAAAAATATACCTACATACAATCTACCCAAAAGTTCAATATCAACATTTTTATGTAAAATGTCCCTACTGATTAAAGAGAAATCTCTCTTTAACCCTCAATCAGTCCAAGCTGTGCATTCGTGTATCAAACTATCGTTTGAAACATAATGTTTGGCTTAGCTTAAAATAAAAAAAAACACTTATTGAGTTTACTTCAAAGTAAATGGACAATGAAATATTGTAAACAATGTTACAAGTTTACGAACAGATCAAGATAATCAGCATCTAAGACGAACTGCAGAAAATGATAATAATTTAATTATTTGATTAATAAAACAAAACCAACCTGATGACAGCTAATTTTTCATGGTTAAATTGAATGTAAATGCCATGTAGGCTAAAATTCAATTTTATTTGTTTAAATTGAACTAAATCGAAATCGAATATTATTTCATACTACGAAAAATGGTTATAAATAAAAATTTTTATATACTGTTTCATGATCAAAAGAGAAACTTATGACGTGGTCACCATCCTTCAGTCATTTATAATAAAGTATCCAAACATGAAATAACTTTTTTATTATTTGCTGATGTTTCTGTTATTTCTGTTAATGTCACCTAAGCTAAGTGAAATATTTTATCTCGGATAAAGTTTTATTCGAATAAAGTATTATTAATACTTTTGTTGCGAGGCAAATACAAAATAAGTACTCATACAATGTTTGACAAGATAATCAAGGGCGATTATTTACGTTCCAATAAATTTGTTGCATATCTATAAAATTTTAATAACCTTTACACTCTATCGTTGTATAATAATATTATTTTATTTATTATATTTTTAATAATATCCTTTAAATTATTTATAAAAAATAATATTCTTGTTTATTTTGATCATAAATAATTAAACAGTGTCTTTGGTTTTTCTTTAGCTCATTACCACAATCGTCTTATTGTTAGTCTCATTTATATTTTACTGTTATTTTTATAATTTTCATTAAAATGCAAAATTTCTCTTTTTTTATTTTTAATCTGCGGCCAAAATGATGTACAGTAGATATTTATAGTGGCTGGTGGCATTCATTTTAATAATTAGCACATTTTTTTTTATATTTTTATTTTTTATTTTCCACATTAAAACCAAAACGCTTGTAATGAAGGATGTACTTATATATTATAATAATTATAAATACATACATACTTTGTTGTTTTTCATTTTGTTGTTTTTTTTTTTTTTTTTTGTACTTTGAATGAAAAATTAAAATTGAATTCAGGATAAAAATTTACTGTATTGCCATGAGGGATGTTTTGTTTTTTTTTTTGTGTTTTTTTTTTTGTATGATTGATGAGTGTTTAATTAATTTTGATTTTTTCTCTCCATTTTTTTTCTGATCAATTAAAGTACACAAAGTAAGAGTTTTTATAATAATTTATAACAGTAAAAAATAAGTGTTAAAATATCCGTTAATAAACTTTTTAATAATTATAATACTTAAAATGAATAATGATTGAAAATTTTAATTTAAAAAAATAGAAAGTGTTGAATTAGAGGACTTGATATTATTTTTTAGTGTAGAAATCTAATAAAGTAGGTAACTGTTAAAATATCTGTTAAAAATAATATAAAAATTAATTTTATTATAATATAATTATTAAAAAAGATTGTATATTTGGTATCGAGATAAGATAATGTACTCTGACATTAAAATTTAATTAAAATTAGGTGAATGAAAATTGTTTGAATTAATTTCAATGAGACAATATAAAAAAAAATTAATTTTAAATGAATAAAAAGTTAATTGTAGTGACTTTTTGAAAGACGATTTGGAGAAAACAAGAAACATTTAGGATAGTATATGGAAAGTTGTGAAGAGCATTTGTGAAGAGCTGGCATTTTCTTTTTTAAATTTAACTAATTTTTATGTTTAAAGTAACGCATTTTATTTTAGATCTGTGTTTCATAAAATAGTTTTTATTTTAAAGCGTTTAAGATTTTATTTATTTAACACTGTTTTGGCAACATTTTTTCAGATTTTTTGTCAAACAAATTAATAGTTTTCCATACAAACCCACTGGATATCGTGAACTATATAAATATAGCCATTCAGCTCAAATGAGTAAAACATTTTGAGTTAGTACAGCAATAATATGGCAAAATAAATGCCGGATAAGCATCGGTGGGTGTAATCTAGAAAGTCAAGAAAAAAATTAATTATTAATCATATAGGACTAAATCGCAGTATATGAAGAGTATGGTTTAGTGGGTAAAAATTCCACACGCAATGTCGAGGTAGATTAATAATTATAACCCGTTCAGACCCACTTTAAGTGATTGTGAAATGTAAATAAATGCTTCTGTACTCCGTCAAAATTGATATTTTGATTTAAAAATAAAAAGCATAAATCACATAGCTTTTGTTAATGTAGATTATGTGGACAGATTGTAATGTGATACATAGATTATGTAGAGTTGTGTAAAACCAAGAGTTGTGTAGAACCATTAGAAAAGTTGTGTAGAACCAGTTGTGGATATTTTAACCAAATATAAAAATAAAAATCTCCTAACACAAAAAATATAGTTTTTTTTCAATTCTTCTCAAGGACATTATAAACCTTCGAATTTGCTAAAAAAAAATTTCAGTGTTGCACCATGTTGTTGTTTCCAAGAAGAAAAACAATATTGCCTGTGTCAATTATTGCAAAAATAACAAAATTCAGGTACAAGCAGAATAAAGGATAATTTTCCACACGATATGCTTTTAAAAATTGTCAATTTTCTTTAACCCTATTTTGGGAGTCGGAAAATATTTATAAAAACATATCCCCCCGCAGATAATTAAAGAAAATTAGCAATGTAAAATTTTATCTTTGTGAATTATTTCATTAGATATTTTGTCATAGGGATTTTGGCTTCGAAATTTTATCTTGAATATTAATTACTCAACACTCTTTATTTTAATATTCAATTTGGCTATTTTAATTTAGTTGAAAATAGATATAAATTGCTGTAAAACTGTTCAATTAATTTTGATTATCATAAACAAAAAAAAAATGGTAAAATAGTAGCCAACATTCGTTTTTCCGAACAGTCCTGTTGCTCTCCCAGAGTTTTGACAATGCTAATCCTAGCAAACAAATTAAGTTGTTGGGGCTATAATTACTTTAAAACACTGTCACTGGATGTATGTTATAAGCCAGAAAGACATAAGCCATTGGCTAATTAAAAAACAATTTTATGAAATGGGCCTTACCGAAAACAACTTATACAGAATATGTGAAATAGAGGAAAAATCTATTAAACATCAGCTCTGTGAATTGAAAGGGCTCACACCTAGCAGACTTCGAAACCTGGAAACAGCATTCCGCGAACAATGAAAGACATCCAGCATACCAATGAAGACTATCCTGAGTATGATTACAAAATTAGGTATCCTTAAGGACTTAGAGACTAACTAACAAACATGGGTTATTACAATGAGCCCATTTGCGGCTGCAGTGCAGGAAACAGATTTTCTACCGAAATTACACAATCTACTTTACTTACACAAACTATTTTAAAACAACTATTTTTTCTTGTCCAAAAATTGATTAATTGAAAGTGATAGCATCAATACAAAACAAATGGTGCAAGGCGCCTTTGTTTATCGAAATATATTTGCGTATGCGAATAATTAACCAAAAATTAAAAGAATACTGAAATGAAGTTTAACTATCTTGATAATTGTTAATGTATTTTTCATAATTTTTATTGATCGATATACCAGAAAAAATTGATAAGTAAATAAAAAAATATTCGTAAAATATGTACGAGTCCCACTGTTATATAATAAATTTCTGAATCGTATTTAATGTGAGAAAAAGGAAAATTTATGCCAATATAACGAAAATAAAAAATGTATGGTAAATTAAAAAAATAAAAGTTTGAAGGACTATAGAAACGAATATAGCGTCGCTTAACGAGCAGAAAGCCTTAAGTCAAAAATGACATTTTGAGTAAATTGATATTGAAAATAATTTTTTAAAATAAATCGCTTTTAAATGATTACACATACTTTTTTGTCACACATCGAACTGAAAACATAATTTTTAATATTTTATCTTGAGTTAAAAAGAGTTTGAAATTATTTTCAAAACTATTTTGATATTTTATAAATGATTTAGAGAAAGTTCGTTGACTTTGTGCACTTTGGCAGTTTCATTTCACCCGTTTTTATTGAAAAATACTTACTAAAGTTAAAGGTATTAAAAAAATAAAAAAAAATAAAAATAGTAGCAAAAAATTAAAAAATCTTAATTTGATTTGATTTTTCAAAGAAAACTCAAAAATCAAACTTAATTCAATCAATAATAATAATAATTGGTATTTTTTTGGTATGCAAAAAGACAAGGTATAATCTTTAAAAAAAATCTCCTATAAGTAACTTCGTTAAGCCGCAGGCAGTTAGTTTTATATAAATTGTACATTTTTTTAATAGAAAAGCTGCTATCTAAATATTTCCTGTTCCTATTTTGGTGACAGTAATTACTGTATACGGCAGGGAAGCTTTCTATGTGCTGCTTAACAATGCTAAAAGAGTGATTATATTGTTTTTTAGAGTAGATTAGTTTTTGTTTCTCTCTCTACTCCTCTTTTATCCTCCATAGAATAATGCCCACCGAATTCAGATTTCCCTAGAAATATTTATAAAATGGATCGGTTTGAAATATTTAAAGTTCTCAAAAAAATTTTTTTCAAAAACTCTAACTTTTTTTAAAATGACTATCCAAAAAATATATTGATGAAATTTTTCCAGGTTTTCCTGATTCATTTTTGGGTCGTCGATTTTGAGGACAGGGTTGAAAAACAGTTCGCAAAATGAAATTCTATTTTTCTGTATAAGACAAAATATTAAATTTTTTACATAATTTTATTCGATTATCTCTATCAAAATAACCGCAACAAACCTTACAATTATGATTTTCAAGTTTTTTTTTTGGCTATTTCGTAACCTTTAAATTTCGTTTATAGTCATAATAAGAAAGGCATTTGGGCTTTAACGCTAGATTTTTTTGTCTTTTCCATTCATTTTGTCAAGTCTTTTTTAACCGATTGATTGATTTGAGCTTTGAAGTTGAAATAAAAATTTCTTTCTCACTGGAGTCTTCACTAGGCTCATCTATAATTATAATTGACAAGCATTTAAAGTCCTGCGCAGTAGACACCTTTTCATTTTATTTCGATTCTCCTACTCCTTAATGAACTTCTGATATAATAAATAAGTAGTATATAAAACAATAATGCGCACACAGTTGAAATTTTTTAATCATATGGTTTTATTATTCACCAAATACATTACGTATAAGTGAGAACTTATTAAAATAATAAACAAAAGCAAACAAATCAGTTATTATAATTTACATTATATACTTGCAAATGAATCTATGTACATATGCCAAAAAAAAACAAAGAAACAAATTCATCTCAAATAAAAAACATAAAAAAGCAAAAACAAAAAAAATCAGTTGAATTGTTCATATAACTAGCAAATTCATTTTTATATAGTAAAGTTAGAGCATCTATAACTATCCTTAATGAACTTCTAATATAATAAATGAGATGTAAATATATAAAAACAACAAAAAAACAAATCACTTGAATTCTTCATTTTTATCTTTTTAAGTAACTGTTTCTAAATTTTGGTTATTTGTAGTAATAATATAGTTTTTATTAAAATTATGTATTATGTAGGTATATATATACATACCTCTTTAATGACAAAATTGTTTATTTTTAGTAATTTTAATCCCTAAATGCCACTTACTATAGGGAATATATCGGAAGCGAAGCAGTATATGAGGGGCGAGTATTTAAGTGTCCTAAATAAAACTTACTAACTACAAAACCTTTTTTAAACACGAGTGGTTTCTGCTATATCGTGTGAAGTCTTTGTCAATACGTAAATTATTGTTTTTTTGAAAACTTTATATTTGACTTAAACTTAAAATATAATTACTCAACAGGAACCCCTAGTAATATTAATATTTTATAACACCGTCATTCGAAAAGTCATTATTTTTTGTTTTTTGTATATAAACATAAAATAAGTAATACTAAACAAATTTTAAGGTTTGGAATAATACCATCATTATATTGAAATCCCTCGAATATCTCAAATCTTTTCGACGTACCTTCACCTGAATCAGACAAAATTGAACATTGGTTTTCAATATATTCGAAATCTGTACAAGAAATATTTGTATTTGTACCTTTTCTTTTTACCTAATTAGCCATTTGAACAATTTTCCATGCCCGACATTTAATTTCCATAATATTTTTTTTTATTATTAAAACTTTACTTGCCCCCACCACATATAACAAACTAATTTGAATATACAGAAATTACTATTCTTATAAAAGGATTTTCTATGATTTATCCAAAGGTGATTGAACAATTTAGCGGTATAACGTAAATGTACCTATCACCGCCCTAGTACATTATGCTGCCCAAGCCCTTTTTTTGTAAATACAATACTTCCACGCTTTATATTCCAAATTTATTTTTGAAATAAAAAAGAATATTATTTCCTCGTTGTAATGCAAAATAATGCACATTTGTATTCATATTAATAAATAAATTATTGATAGAAAACTAAACAAGGTAGACATTTTAGCGAAAATATTGGTTCAAACGTTTAAATTTTTTTTTATTTTGTTAAGACCATAATAATTAAACTATGTTGTTCATTTATTTATTTTATTCAAATAATTGTAAAATGTATATTATTAAATAGATTCTAATACATATTTTCTTCAATTTGTAAATAAAAAATATTTAAAATTTCTAATTAGTCTTGAGCGGGAATTAGGGACACGTAAATTTATGTTGTACGTATTTACGATCGACCGGGCGGAATTAGGAACATGATATATCGAAATAATTAATTAAATTATTCACATATTATTGATTATATAAGGATGCAACTGCACGATTTTAAATTGAAACTAAACAAACTAAGCTGGACCTAATTACGGCCTATTAATTTAATTTCGCATATGTGTTTTTTGTTACAACTAAATTTGAAGTTTTTTTAAAAATTTGTATGAAAAAGCGGGTCGGTAATACGTTCAATATGTCCTAATTCCGAACTAAATATGCAGATGTAAGCTATTTTCACTAAATTCATACCAAGTCTATATTTAAAGAAAAAATTATATTTTAGTTGTTGAAAATAAGCAAATATTTTCCTTTTATTAGTAGACGAAATACGCGTATCCTGTATGAGAAGCATATTTAGTAAAATTAAAAGGAAAATATTCGACTATTTTTAACAATTAGATAAATTATACTCTAACGCTAACCCTAAAGAAAAACTTTTTCCAAAACTATGTTTTATTTATATTATACTTTGTATAATTTAAAAAATCTTTGGAATTATCTTGACTTGCCACCAAAGTTTTATTAAGGCGTCCATTATGAATTATCAAAATAATTTCTTTCTATACATTTCACAATAAGTTTAATAGAAGAGCGAAAACCATGACCATGTCTGGCACATTTTGGAGATGGCCTGTAAAAGAAGATATTATAATATATTTAAACAGTCACATAGTCTGTAAAATTGAGCCTTCAGTTTTAAGGAACAGCAGAGGACAATATAATGTACCTGAAAACATACAAATAAAAAATGCCAAAACTAAGAAGTAGTAAATGTGATTTTTACTTTGTATGTATATGAAATATCTTGTATTTTTAATTATTTATTTCAAATGTGCATTGTTATAATATTTAAGATAATTATCTTATATTGAATTATTTTTTTTGTTTGAAATACTGAACCGTTGCATTGTTTATTTTTTTTAAATTTTCATATTGAAATAAATGTATTATATAATGTCAAATAATTTTTTTTACATTATAACTATTTTTTTTTTTTTCAAATTACTTATTACTTACTTATTTTCTAATATAATAAATATTTTTTATAATTTAACTACTAGTTAATTATTTAAAAAATTAATTATTAATTTTACTCTTAATAATTATTTTAAATAGCTTTTTTAAATATAAAATCGTAAATAGGTACTGTGAATCGCAAATAGGTTCAAAAAGCGGAATTGAGCTCATATAAGGGCGAAATTAGTTCAGATTGAAATTGTCGAGCGGAAATATGTACAATCAAACTTTTTTTTGGCAGTTATAATATTTTATTATTTATTTAGAAAAAATTAAATTATAATTAGATGAAAATATTTTTTTTTTTAATTAAAAAATAAAAATTATTATAATTTGAAAAAAAAAATTAAAAAAAGCTTATATTTTGCTTATTTTGTCAACTTAAACTAATTTTTCCTTAAGGGGGCGGAAATTGGTACATTTACGTTAAGTCATTTCGAAATATTTTAAACAGCTAAAATACACTAAGTCGACTTAATGCTCTTTGTCTGTAATAAAATTTGAAATAATCAGTTAGTGCAATAAAACTAACTTCATTAAGTTCTAAAATATTTTCTTGAGACTCACAATGTTTTGGTAGAAGAAAATTTATATATTTCTGACTTACTTTACGTATAAAACTCAAATTGGCAAAAAATATACTTAGTGCTTTCTGCTTGTTAAGCGACGATATGATAATCATCTAAAAAATTTACATGTTCACTTAAAGTAAAAACCACAGCGCGTATAGGCCCAGGAGGTTATTACAATAATATTGTTTTCTACATGCTTAATATTGATTCGTATAAAATCTCTCTAGTTATAAAAAGATTTATTTTTTGACACACCACTAAAAAAATATTCTACTCAGTTGTCCTTATTAGACTTGCCCAGTATTTAGGCAAATTATTATCACACTATTTTACACAGAAAAATAACCCTATACCTGTACAAATAATAATAATAATTTCTAATTTGAAATAATAATAATAACTACATTGCTTCTTTAAATTGAAAAAAATATATGGGAACTGTTTTTCAATACCTAATTCATATCATCCGTTCATATTATATAATTATTATAATTTTATATAAAATCTTAATACACCGTAATAATAATATTATCAAAGGATACTTCTCAAGTCATAGAATATTTATCAATATTATCTATTAGATATTATTTTTTTTTTTTTTGTTTTTTTTTTTTCTCATCCATTAACACTTTGACAAATTCAAATAATAATCATGTTCTCTCTTTTCAATACACATTAATTTTTATATTATGATAGAGTTATAAAAAAAAAAAAAAAAAAAAAAAAACAAGGATAAAGAATTCTACGTAAAAAATGTGACACAAATAGAAAGATAGTAAAATAAGTATATAGAGAGAAGAAGAAAATCCTATTGAATAATTTATAGTCAAATAATTCATTTTATTTCCTTCTTCACATCCTGTCTTTTTGTCTCCTATACTTATATAAGTTCCAACTCATTCTCTTTCAGTTATGAAAAATTTCAAAAATTTTCAAAATACAAGACCATTTTTATTGAATATTTTTTTCTTTTTGTAAAAAAAAAAAATATTTTATTATTGAAGAATATAAATGAGAATATCAGGTAGGTAATTTCATCACTTCCGGGCGCAGTTATATAAAAAGAGATTAGACAAACAAAAACAAAACTGTATCTATATATATATTATATTATATAGGTAGCAATCTGTAATAAAAATGAATGTTCAAACAGAGTATAGAAGGAAATCGATATTCATAATCAAAAAATTGAAAGATCAAAATTCAAAACCAATATAATTTGTCAGTATATAAAATGTAAGTGTGTTTGTGTGTATGTGTGTGACTTTCCATTTAACGAATCAATGCTGATACAGATATATTTTTTATTTTTAAATAATGTAGATATAATAACACTGTTCTATATTGTGTATACAGTAGTGAATGTGTATATAAGTATAATATAGATTCAAATTAATGTGAAAAAATAGGCAATATGGTAATAAACTAGACCCGAGAGCATAGAAGAACACTTTCAAAAAGAATTTGTGAGAATTTTTTAAACGAATTTATACGTAGGTTGAGTTTATAAGGATATTTTCAGTTTTTTCTTTTACTGTGGTTTAATTTTTTTTTTTTTTTTTTATGGTTTTTGTTCAATAGAATATGGCAAAACAGCATATTAAAGATGTATAAATCAACAAAAAAAAAAAAAAAAAAAAAAAAAAAAAAAAGTAGAGAAAAAGAAAAGGGATAAATAAATATCAAAAGGTGTTTTATGAGCATCATCGCTAAAGGATACGTTTGAAAGAGTTTTTTTTTTTTGTTTGTTTGCTCTTCTCTATGGTTATTATGATTATCACTTTTTTTGGTATTTAAATTTTTTTAGAAAAACTAAAGATAATTTTATATTAAAATAATGATGGTGGTTATTTGTGTTTGTTCTTTTCTACTTTTTTTTTTTGTTTTGTTGTTTTGTTCTTGTGGAATTTATTATGAATTATCAAAAAATGATAATATTATAAAGCTATTAATAGAATAGGAATACTTGGAAAAATACGAAGGATAGAAAATATTTACAAATAATTGTGATAACAAAAAATCGTGTTATAACGGTTTAATATAGGTGAATTTATGATTTTTTTTACATCCATCAACCCGACCATCCTTAAAATTGTATTTAGAGTTGAAAGCATGACAAAAATGTAGTGACATTTGTTATTGAATACAAGATAGTAGTCTTAATAGTTGAGGGTCTTTTGATGACGTATATTTGTCAGTAATATAGCACAAAACAACATAATTTAGTTCCGAGGAAATAAAACCAATATTGCGTCTCTTCAAGCAATTCCATCGCATAACACTAATTGACCATTCTTTCATATTGAAAATCCAAGATGGTTTAAGTCCGGTTATGGAATATGTTTTATAATATTTAGAATATCTAGTGTCCCAATCAAAACATTCCCAATGACAGAAGGATTATTTATTTATGATTTTCAGAGGTTGAAGACGAATGTTATCCATAAAACTTTTCTCTTTTATGTTTCTTTCTATTCTTTTTTCAAATAGCCAACGGTACACAATTACTCAAAGGTTTATAATCTAAGCTTTGGCTATAATATTGAAAAAAACGTAAAGTTATTATAATATTATTAATTTTTATTTATAACAAATATGATAAATAACTGTTAAACAAATATTGAAACAACTATCTAGAACTCATCGTCTCAGAAACTTCAGAGCTCAAGACAATAAGGGTAGACAATTTTACTCTCTAACTTTAATTATTTAGCTTAGCTTGTTTTATACTCACATTTGCAACATTTTGTCGTTCCCGAATTGAGTATCAACTACATATTACATCCAACTTGATCTAGATGGAATATTTTGACCTTAAATATGACCTTAGCAAAATAATTTTAACTAGATACACTCTATACGAGCGACTGAGCTCATTTGAGAAAAAGGAAATAAAAATAAATAAATAAATTTCAATAAATCTACTTGACTAAGTCAGTATCATTGTCAAATTGATTATGCTGTCTTGATATAGGAATTAACTATTACAGAAATATAAATTGATTGTCAAATTTGGCTATACCTACTTCCAATTATTTATTGAGTTATAGCTTTAATTAATTAGTTATTTCAAGTCTAACAGTAATCCAGAAAATGTGTAACCCGGTCCAGTGCAACCTTTGTTTCACTTTAAACAGGTCATATTAATAAACCGTAAAACAAAACGTTTTCGCATTGAAAATACATTTTTGATTTGAAATAATTCAATAATTTTAGCTCTCCATTCAAATTTATTGTCCTGATTTATGCCTTAACCTATGAGTTATTGATATTGTGTTAAAACGAAGTCGTATCAAACATTAAACCACAACTAAAATTTTTATTACATGACTACGTCTTACACTTCAAAGTCCACGATTTAAAGTCCACTTTAAGAAGGAAACTACTTGTCAAAATAATGTACAGTTATATTTTGAAATCACCATGTAAAACTTCCAAGAACTACTAAATTGTCATCTATCTACAAAATTCCATTTAGTGCTTAGGTACCATAATATTATATTATGATAAATGTAGGTAAAAAGTACAAAATTCGTAAAATGCAAAAACGTATAAAAACAGTTAAAATTAGTATGGTAAAATTAGAATAGTAAAGAGAGTTTATGACAAAGACAATATCTAAATTTATGAAATAATTTTTTTTTTTGAAATTTATTTAATTTCAGAATATAATAAAAAAAATATGACTTTCTTTTGAGATTTGATAGATAATATAAATTTTAATATAAAATTTAAAATTATACTTCAAAGTAGGTAATATAAAAAATTATAATTCATAATAATAACTATGATAAAATAATAATTATGGAAAAAGTTTTAAAATATTCGAAATTTTTTTAATATTAATAAGTTCTATACAAAATTTACAAAATATATATACAGAATATTTTAAATAGATTATTAAAAGTAAATTTAATTAAATATGTATAAAAATATAATATGATGAAAAATGAAATATAAATCAATAACCATATCATAATTATATGGTTAAATTAGTCAATAACTAAATCGTTACAAGTAAATCGGGTGTTTACCAAATAAAATGTATTGATTGTGATTACATAATCTTATATAATAAAACGTAACAATCCTGGTGCCAACATGCCGTAGCAACCGTTGCTACAACAAAATAAAATAACAAAAACCAAATAGTATACAAAATAAAACGTAAAGTAAACAACGATTTTTCTTCTATGCTGAGTTTGTTTATGTAACTAGACCTATTCTTTATAAAAACAAAAAAAACAAAAAAAAAACAAAAAAAAAACAAAAAAAAAATACTTAGTGTGTATTGTACTGTGTATGCATAATGAAAAGACCTCTAATTGTGACATAGTAGATGTGTATATTCTATAATTGATTTTGAAATTATGTAGGATTACATTACCAATGAAATGAAATAATAATAAAGAATATTCAAGTAGAAGAAATTAATAAAAACGTTAAATCAAAAGAAAAAAAAATGTATTTTGCTTTTACTTCATATAAAGAAGTTTTTATTGTAAATCAAATGCATGTGATATATATTTTATTCTTTTTCAGTTTTCAGTCAAGTCAAAATATAGCTAATGATGTTTAATATGAATATTGTAAACTATGTAAACATGTATATTAATAAATATATGTATATATGTAGTTTATTTTTTTTATTTTTTTTTTTTTTATAAAAGCTTGCTTTCCAGCGTTAGTTAGTTAAGTCGAGTACAAAACACTGAATAAGTTTGCAAGTAGTAGACGAAATACGCGTATCTGTATGATAAGCATATCAGTAAAATTAAAAGGAAAATATTCGACTATTTTCACAGTTTATTTATATTATCCTATGTATATAGCATATTTTAATTATTTCATATGAATAAGTTGTTGTTATTGTAAATGCTGTATGAAGTTACGAATATTATGGATAATAATAATTTTGGATTCCAATTTTTTTTTTTAAGGGTTTCAATCAAAATAATTATGTTATGAAACTTCGTTTCGTTTAAATAATTCATTCTAGAATAAAAAAAGGGCTAATATAACTTACTGGCATTAGAATAAAATTTATTTGAAATTTTTCTTTACTAATAACTAAATTTTTATGCTATGAAGTTTTTGCCTCAATCTATACCTTTTAGTGGAAAACTCATAATTCTAGGTGGAGATTTCCGTCAAACATTACCCATCTTACCCCATAAAAGGCAATCAGATATTATAAACTCTTGTATAAAATTTAGCAACCAAGTTAACCCAAAATCTATAGATCTATTATTTAGCTGTGGTAGATGGTGATCTAACGAGTGACAAAGTTTGCCAAATCTAGAACACCGTCTTGCGACGGTCTTTACAACTAGTATTATACAATTTTTATTATACAAATAAAAATCTAAATATAAACAAAATTATAAACTAAATAAAATAAGAAAGAGAAATTAATAAACTAAATTAAATATCAACTCAGTACAGTGATGCCAGTTAAATTAAATAAACTTCAACAAAATTAATCATCATCAGTGAGGACCAGTCTAGCAGTAGCAGCATAATATTTATTTTTGTTTTCATATTATATTAATTTTTTGTTTAATTTGTACATTATTTTATTTCGTATTTTTACTTTTTAATTTTTTTGTTTTTTAATTGTAAATCGTAAAACTATTGTTTTTACTTTTTTATATTATTTTATTATTAATCATAATTTTATTAGGAAGCATATTATGCAATTTGGTCAACTCAAAAACAACACATAGATCTGGTAGATGATCAGGTAGACCTAAAAAAAATCAAATCTATTACAATTTATGAAACCTCTGTAATTGTAACTGTAATAATAATTATTACTGTTATAATGTAAAAAAAAAATGAAAATATGTTTGTAATGGTAAAATAAATGTAATTATTTTATCATCAGAAGATGGTGTAATAACCGAAATCGATTAAAATATTTAATAAAATTAAAATATAATAGTGTGAATATAATATAATAATAGTGAAAAATGCTTAGTGTTTCAACCTTTAATTAATTTTAATAATGTTTCAGCTAGATCCTGCAGCATATTCTAAAAAAAAAAATATGGTATTAATCACGAAAAAAATAAAATTATTTTTTTTACTATTTGATAAGTACAATGCATGTGAAATATAGTCTACTGTAATATTGACTTCCAGACATCGTTAGTCCAAGCTTGATGATTTTACGCAGTCACTCGTTCAGTCATTAAATTCACAAAGCGTAAGGGTAAAAATAATGGTTTTCGACAGTAAGATTAACATATGCAGTTCTGCAAATAAAAATTTGATATGAGCACATTTTTTCTATACTCCTTAACTTTAATAATTAGAGTATAAAATAATCATTTTCGACAGTAAGATTAATATATGCAGTGCTGCAAATAAAAATTTTATACGAGCACATTTTTTCTATACTCTTTAATTTTAATAATAATATATAAGATTTAAACTCGCTTTTAACACTGTCAGTAAACAAAAATAAAATATTTTAACTATTTGGAAAAATTTATTTCTGCACAATTCAACAACAGTACATAATTGTATTAAAAAATCTCTTCCATTTAATTTTTTTCCGTTGATATTTACTTTCAAAAGAATTCTTTTTTTTATAGAATACCCAGTTTCCCAATTTCAAAATTATTTACAAATTGAATTTTAAATTATTGAATTCAGTTTTTTACATAATTTTTTTTCATTCAGACGAATTTCAGAACAGAATTGAAATTTGATGTCAACATTGATTCTAATTTGAAATTTTATTTATATTTAAAATTTTGGTTTTTGTTAGCAAATCATCGTCAAAACATAATACAAGGGCCCTTTAATATAATAATATTAATTATTTCAAATATAGGTATGTATAGATTGTATATACCTATTTACACAAAGTATGTATAAATAAACACACAATAGTAAAACCTCATCAAATACAATATTTAATAAAAGAAATTGACCACAAAATTAATTAAACATGCATATTAGATATTAGCTATTAGGATATTAGATACAATCAAAAAATACAGGATGTTTTAAGTATACTGAAATAAATTTAAGAATTAATTATAATAGGGCGAAGTCAATAATTCTAATATTTATATTTATAATGTCAACATTTAAGTGATGAGGCTTACTTTTCTACCTAGTATATTTCGATCATAAATTTTCGGATAAGTCAGAAGTTTATCTTTGTAAGTTAGCATTTAAGATATACTAAGATAATGATAGGATAGGTAAAGAATAAACAAAAATGTATTCATTAAAATTTAATTGTTTGAAAGTCAATTTAGACCATCATAATGATTTAACCATTTAAATTTAAGTTGTAACACACAACAGAATTTGTATATTCAAGTAAAAGTTCGTTGTATTTTAAAATACAAGATGAGTGTAAAAAAATTCGTTTTACAATAAATAAAACAGAATTTAATGACTTTTAAAGAAAACATTTTTTAAATCAAAAGACTTTATTTTGATAAATTTAATTACGATATAATATCTTGTTATTCAAATTAAAACAAGTGGAAAATGTTGAGATTTTAAAAGTTAAATAAACAATTTGATACCGTCCAAACACAAAATAACAAATCTCCGAATTTGGAACATTATGGACAAACGAATGATGTGAAACAAAATTTAAAATTGTAACCGTTTCGAACCGGTTTTCAAATTCCAAAGTTAGGATCAAAGTTAGGATCAAATTCAAACAGTGGTGTCCAACAAAAATGTCCCAATCGGTATTTTCGAATAATTTCATTCGTCACATAAAACATAATGTACCTAATTATAAAAAATCAATTTTTTGAATTTTTTTTTATAAAATCCATTACATTATTGTAACACTAGCTTATTTGTAACCCGCCATAAATGACGGAAGCAAAATCAATTCTAGCATTTCTTTCCTTCATTAGAGTTTTCATTTCAAGTTTAAGAAAAATACGTATTTGCTTACTACATTTATCATACCTTTATTTTTGTATTATAACGCTTTTAATCACCATATAAACAGAATATTTGTAGTAAGGTGCAAAATCTTCTATTCCCTAAGAGTCATTTACTCGATAATTATAACGACATCGTTTTTGCCAACATTGAAAATTTATCGTATAATTCAGAATTAAGTTAATCCTGTTAACATTCAATAACATTCGCTGCGTAGGGTTAGTGTCAAAGTTTATAGAGAACAAATAATATTTTAAAAACAAAAATAAATAAAATTGTAAATATAAAAAAACCATAATATTGTAGGTACACATAATATTTATGTTGATGCATTAAATAAAAACTCGTGTTGGAGAAAAAATTAAAATAAAAAAATTTACTGCAAATAAATAGGTATTTACAAAACTGTTCATAACTTGTGAACCATTGATCGGTTATTTAAAATTTCATTTCATTTAAAAAAATTCATTATCGAACTGTTCATGTTAAAATTCATACATAATTATTATTTATAACATACACAAAAAGGAAGAACAACAATCAATATGGTTTAACCGATACCTATATATACCTACCTACTATATTAAAAAAAAGTCATCACTCTTTACAACATACATTTTTACACATTTGAAGAATACAAATATGCCTAAAACTTATAAATTTACAAAGATAAGAAATAAAAACTAATAGTACAAAATTTCATTTAATTTCTTTAAAAATGTATAGGTTGTTATTGTTTTTATGTGTAAATCAGCAGAACGAAAACCTAACCCCATATAATACAATACTAAATATTATATACGATCATATTTTTATAATATATCATATAGATATATATATATATATATATTAAAAAAAAAAACAATAAAAAATAAATAACAATTTTAACTCATCATCGCATCACATTTCTGGCTAGAGTATATATATATATACCAATAGTACTATACAGGCTATACATACGGTATGTCAAAACTATGATGCTATGATCATTATCATAACAACAACAAAAAGCAACAAACAAAAAAAATAAAAATAAATAACAATTTTAACTCATCATCGCATCACATTTCTGGCTAGAGTATATATATACCTATAGTACTATACCGGCTATGCATACGGTATGGCAAAACTATGATGCTATGATCATTATCATAACAATAAAAAAAAAATCAAAAAAAAAATATGTATGTACACATATGCATATTGTGTATAATTTTAAGTAATAAGAATAACCTTTAAGTGCATTATGTTTTTTTTTTTGTGTTAAATGATGTTTGACTTTTGGTTATTATACCATATTAAACTATTGATAACATTTCTATTAGTCCGTCTTATTATAAATCAAAAAAATTGTTTGTTTTATTTATATTATTATTATTATTTTTTATTTTTCCTTATTATTTGCGAAGAAGACTAACATTAAATTAGAAAAATATATTTCATGCAGTGGTATTTTTTCCTGCAAAGGTTCAGCATGGTAGACAGAGGTTGAAAAAAGTGTACATATGTATACATATTGCAATTTGTATATGTGTTGGAGTATTGCGTCGGACTTACAAACATCCAGATAAATGTAGAATAATATATATATAAATTGCACTTAATAAATTATTAAAAACATAAAAAATATAAAAATTCTTAATGTGTTGTTTGGTAATTTTTTTTCTTCCACGATGCGCTTAAAATCTGGTATAAAAACCACGTTAACTCCATATTTTACTTGTGCAAGTATTTTTGGCAATATAATTGGATCGATATTTTAATTTTATGATAGTTATAGCTGAAAATGTTTGCTCTTATACCCATGTTGTTCGAAACACACTCAACAGCTTTGGTTCAGGACCAAAAATGCATTTGATTTCAATAAGCGAGTCCACATTAAAAATACTGACTATTCGTTTTTAGATAATGGTTTTGGTTTTGAAGCAAAACCATATCTGATTTTAAGATGTCCAAGCTCAGCATATTAACGATATCTTGAGACTAATTGTAAACTGACATTTTGTAAGATTTTTATCATTGCGATAGGGACAATTATTGAGAATTTGTAGTCACCTCACCGCCATACAAAATATTATTTTTTCTCTTCTTACACAACTGTAATTTCATACTATCTATTATTTTGTTGTCGTAAATTAATTATTTGTGTGTACCTATATTTTTTTTTTGTTATAGTTTTATATTTTGGTTGGATTTTAATATTATACATTTTTAGATGTTGCTAGTTTTAAAAATGATCACCTTACAAAATACCGAAAAATTTCAGCAATATTTCTGATCATTCTTACTTTTTGTTACAGTCACTATCAATTATCATCTTACATAACTTCACTCTTGCACTCGTCACATTCACAAAGTCTATACGCCACATATGATAAGTGGCGATAATATTGGACACCATTGATCTAAGAAATATATTTTTCCAAACAATTTTTTACATAGACTGAAACCAACATAAATCCATTTTTTCAGTTTTATGAAAATTTTAAACATTTTAGTTTTTAAATTTGAATAAACATTGTAACTTTATAACACGCTGTATATTAAATGTATATTACTTTTTATAAACAATTTTAAATTTTAACAATAACCCCAAAATAATATTTTAGTTATTTGATTTATATGGGCAATAATTAATTTAGTAAATCAAACCACATTAAACGATTAAAATACTTTACAATATTTTGTTAACACAAATATATTTAATAAATTTACTCATGTATAATAGTTATATAATGTAAAATATAAACTTTAGTTAGTGAACTTTTTAAATAATATATTAAATAGGAACATAATATGTCTAAAATATTTCTAAAATAGCATATTTAAAAAAAAATTTATAATAAAGGAAATTTTAAAGTTAATGATTCCGCGAAATTAGTACAGTTAACAATTATTACAATAATAGTGCAGAATTCTATTAAATTTTTGGCTGCAAATATTTTGAAATAACATAATTTTTTTTGTAGGCTATGTTATGATCAAAATATATCAATTAAATTTAATGAATTTAAAGAATAATTTCTATTGTTTTTGTATTTCAGTTGCCAATTTTAAATTTAAAATACAAAACCAAAAAAACCATCTAATAATATACTAATAGAATAGACCTAGAATAGAAAAAATTTGATCCATTATAAAACAACTTGGTAATTTGCATAAATTATTTAAAACATGTTCTTTTCAGGATATTTACTGTTGAAATTGTAATATTTTTTACTGTGTTCTCCCCCTATAATCTGCAAATACTTTTTTATAAACAATATAAAAATATTTTCAGCAAAATATATTATGTTATAATAAAAAATAATACAATAAATATACCTATACCAGCTACTATAAAATTATCACCTAATTACTAAAAATTTTCAATTACTTTATTGCGTTATTCAAAATAATCGTTCTGTACATAATATTCTATAAATAACACTATTATTAATTAAATTTAATTATTTTAAAAATTTTATAATTTTCTCTTTCTTTTAAAAAGTAAAAATTACATACAAAAATTATGTACATATATTATTATTATAATAATATACAATAATGTTGGAATGTTGGTACTAAAAATGTTTTATAAAAGGAACTTGTAATAGTGTGACATATTTTATTAACCGTAATACGATAACAGTTCATTATATTTGCCATAGAATTAAAGAGATTAAAAGAGATTCAACAATAACGGCGTATTCATACATACCCAATTACCTATGTAAAATATACATTTTAATGTATATAATAATAATAATAATAATATGTATTTTTGTATATCATAATACTATTATAATACATATTCCGTTATTTTAATATTATAAACATAATTATCTATATATAATAGGTGAAGCAAATTTAATAATTAATTAAATAGGCAATTATGAATTTTAATTTCATTTATGCCATCATCTTATTTTGTTTGTTATTATTATTTTATAGTAATAGTAATATCAAGCATTGGTATTATATTTACAAAACCAATATGGCGTTCATAATAGCATGTTAAAATTATTATTGTTAATGTTAAGAAGAATAAAAATAACGGTAGATAAAAATGATCATTGAATTTAAAAGTAATTTTCATCCTATTATCATTTTTTGAAATATTTAATTTAATTTTTGTCTCTTTTAAGCTGTACTGTAATAATTACGGTAATATTAAACTGTATCTACAAATTTGTGCAAATATATAATATAGTGTCATACATTATGCCTACATATTATTATTGTACAATAATATGTACATACATTTACTGATTTTTAGTAATTTTTGGTAAATTTTTCGATTCTTATTTTGTATCTAGGATGTTTTTTTTTTATTTTTTGTATAAACAAATGTAAAATTGTATGAGTATAATGTTCTACTTTATTTAATTTTTTTTTTGTTGTTTGGAGTTTTTGTATCTAATATTAAAGAACAAATTGAAATTTTTTGTTTTTATTTTTCAATATGAAAAAATGGTTTACATGTTCATATTTTGATAATGGTTATCTATATGAAAATTTTTGAACAATATAAGATAATATAGATTTACAGTACAGCGTCGGGTAGGATATGTTGTTTTTCAAAATCTTATATCAAAGCTCTTCAAATCTAGTGAAATATAATATTCTCTCTATTTTTTACGAAAATTGTTATGAACGATGCTTATTAGAATGCCATTGTGGGGTAATAATTGTGCTATCAGCAGATGGAAATTCGTATTTTTGAAATGTATTGAATTCGAATGAAAAATTGTATTAAAAGCAATCTAATTGTATTGAAAAAATTGTGGTACCAAAAAATTTATCAATTTACTCCCATAACATTATTGGTCAATACAGAAATATTTTTTATACTGAAAAGCTTGTAAGAAAAAAAATTTTCTTTTATTTTCATTTCAATTTTTATTAAAATAATCGGAAAAAATAAAATAAAAAAGTTTAATATAATAAAATTAACAAATTCCTTTTTCTCAAACAAAAAGACAAAACAATTTCTTAACTAAAATATATATTTTTTTTTTCAAAAAAAGTATCAAAATCAACAAAAGTATCACAAAATATAAAAAAAGTTAACCAACAAAAAATAAATCCATGTTTTAAGTCAACCCTAAAATTAATAATTAGAATAATAAAAATTATCCTAAATTAATAAATAAATTAATTATATTATTTTTAAAAAATTACGTACACATGTAACTAATCCAATAATTCATATTCGTTAATGTTTTCTGTGTTCACGGTTTTGGTTAAAACATGTTTTGGTGCTTGTTTGATAGTTGTAGCAACAATCAGAATTTGACTTCAATAAATCTCTTGTTTGAATTAAGGCGGATACCGTGTTTATCGGTTAGCGGTTTCGTAATTTGGATTTAATAATATTGTGAATGGACAACATTCTTTCCACGGCCGCTAATGAATGTGGTATTGATAAAATACCCTCTGCTATTCGATATATATCTAAAACAAAATACTATCTACACTCATTTTTTATATTGCTTACTTCAAACTAAAAATCGGAAATCGATAGTTATTTAGATTTCTTAATTCTGAAAATTTAACTATAGAGCTCTATACTGATGATTTATATTTTCAGCGATTTTAAGTTCCTTCGGAAGGAAAATATTGCAAAGAAGAGATATTATATTATTTGTTTCTCTAGAAAGAACGTGTTCTGTTGTAAATTTTAGTGCAAAATTAATAAAATTAATCAAAGTCGGTTAATTCTTTACAAAAAATTTGATAGAACTTAATTACATCTAATTTCAATTTTTTTATATCTTCTTCGAGTACGATTAAATTGTATTGAAATTTAATCAAATGTATTGATGTATTTTAACTGCCTTGATTGTATTGAATTTAGTACAATTATTGTATTGAAAATTCCATCACTGGCTCTCAGTAGTAACATATTATATTGTTGCAAGTGTGCTTATACCGTCATGGATAAATGTATATTATCCAAGCTTTGAAAAAAAAATCTTAACTGGGCGCTTACATCTAATGGGGGGTTGATTTCAGTGTTATTGTTTCTTATTTTAGAATTAAAGAATTAGTTTAATTCCATTTATTGTATATATTGACTAAATTATTTTTTTATAATAAATAAAGTTGATCCTATTCATTTGTACTGTGAGTTTTAAATTTTTATTCAAATTTATGAGTTACTACTATGCTAAGAAAAATGCAATTAATGGACAATTGAAATGAAATAATATATTAATGAAAAGCCACATCGTAATTATATTTTTTAATTTGACAATTTTCGATAATTTGTCGCTGTATATTGGTATTGGTATTTGCGATACCATATAACAGCACAAACACTATTCACTTGACATATTATTTTGCATTCGAATGGTTCAATAAAATATTGATTGAATACAATATATTCGAATTGAGTTTAATGATTTATATTCAATTTTATAATTTAATATATTCTGCTGCTTTTGCCAATTCAACAAATTATATTCACAAAATACAACAATAACCACATTTTCTTGTTTGCCTGTCAGTCAGATTAATTTTTTCACAATAATACAAATATTACAAAGTCAGGGAATATTTTCATTTGACTATTGAAAAATGTAACTTTTTATAACGAACAATAAAACTTTTTTTATACCATAATAACCAAAATAAAACGTGTTAGTTCTTGTGGTATACTCAATCATTAAATTGACCGTGTAAATTAAGTTGAATTTCTGCAAAGATGAAAAAAAAAATATTAAACATTTTTTTAAAGTTTTTTTCCTATAGCTATACATACGTATCTACCTATATTATATACGGACATTAAAATGTTTATATGATACTCATTTTTATCGTTATATAAGTACACAAATTCTTATATATGTACATAATATTAACAGTTAAATAGCTGTTTAAATTTTTTCTCCCCCAACTACATTTTATTATTTTCTCTCTGTGTTACCATCAAATATTCGGTTATTTTTGAAAGTAAATGAAAATAAAGGTAAATATAGATGTATGTGTAAATGTATATAATATTCGCATACCGTTAAAAATAATGTCGTTTTTAAAGTTTTCTACTTTATTTAACTGTTTATTTCATTTTTTTTTTTTGTTTTTGAAATATTTGTAAGGTACCTAGGTACTTTCAAAGCCGATTTTTTTTTTTTAAATGAATTTTATATCGCACAAAGGACTGAAGAACCTCATGTACGGCGCCCAAAGATATTTTAAGTATCTTTTTCTTTTGGAAAGGTATTAGTTTTGTAATTTTTGGTTTATAATATTATTTTTAAGAAGTTTTATTTTAAGTTATTATTTTTTTTTTCATAAATAATTCTCTCAGTATTTTGATTTGCATATTGTGTTCTATATTGATAAGTTTAATTTTATTGTTATAACACGCATTTTATTATACTTATATGCATGAACAACTTGATACTTGCATTTATTATGTAGAATTAAGCTAAAAAGAAAAAAATTGAAATAAAGAAATTTGAAATTTGAAGTACACGAAATAAATAATAATATATATTTAAAATATATTTTTTTTCTATCCTGCGATGAAGAATTTAACTTCCAATTAGATGTCATCATTATATTTAGAATTTTCGAAATCTGCAATGTACCGATTATTTTTTGTGAGCGAATGTTTTGGCACATTTTCATTGTGCTATTGTTCGTTATCGTTCAAACAAGAGATCTCACAATTGATTATTATATGAATTTGAATTGTGATAATATAGCGACATAAAGTAGATGCAAGTGAAGAAAAATAGATAAATAGGTGGGAAATAAGACAATATTATTCAAATAATATTTCTGAAAATCCAATAAGTAGTTTTGTTACAATTTTGATACAACAACTCAAATGAGCCATTTGTTGTTTGTAGATAACTTAAGTAATTATTAGCTGAAAAATATTATTGGATCCAACCTGCGTAATTAGAAAGCTAATAAGATCATTAATTCGGTAAATAATTTATTTTTATATCAATATATTTATCCGCGATAGAAAAATGTACTGGCTCATAGGTAAGAGTTCTACCATAACAATACAAAATAAACTTCAGCTCTATAAACAAATACTAAAATCAGTATTGTCATATGGGCTGCCAGCTATGGGGATGCAGCAAAAAAAGTAATAGAGATATTATTCAGAGATTCCAGAATAAGGTCCTAAGAAACATTGTGAACGCACCCTGGTTCATCGGAAACTTATAGAGATTTGTAAGTAGAATCTGTAGATAAAGAAATTCAGAAATTTGTGATTAGCCACGAAAAAAAGGCTCTAGCACCATGTAAATGTCGAGGTAGTTCAGCTTCTGGACAATAGAAATATAGCCAAACGACTCAAAAGATAGCAAAACCTTTTGAGTTAATAAAATAATAATCACCTACATTCTTGGGGACTCGTCAAGTGGGTGATCGGAGGTTGACCCGCTCCCCCATTTAGATAGATTTGTTTTTACGGGATTTGTGAAGAATTTCGTTATGTTGACCACCAACGAAACGAGGTTTTTCACAAGTCTTCCATAATTACAAATTTGTTTGGAGAGTTGGTTGATTTTTCTTCGCTGATGCGATGGGTTTTTAAGGGTAGGTATGGAAGAATACGTCAAAGGAAAAGTTAGATAGACATCGCTGAGAGTAGTCTACATTGAAAAATAAAATAAAGCCAAGAAAAAAATTTCTAAAAAAAGGACTAGATCGTAATATAGGAATGGTGTGGTTTAGTGGGTAATAATCCCACACACAATGTCAAGCTACGGGGCTCATTGTGTCTTTTAAAGATTCCCACCAGCCTGCGTATAAACAAAAAAATATATATATTTATCAAAAAAAGCATAATTAATTACTTTGAATCGTTGACATGGTTTTATTGACATATCAGTTATGATAAGTTATTTCTCAAGATAATCGTGAGTATCATCTATGTCTAGCATCTGTTTAACCATGTTATCTTTATTAATCTTAGCTATATACCGTTTAGTGAAAATTAACTGACTTGAAATGTTATCTTTTGGAAAAATTGAAATTTCAATATGTGGCGGAATTTTGAAGGTTGACTAGATATTGGCAGACAAGAAACATTTGATTGCGCAATATTTGACAATTGAATGAAAAAAGCAGCATCTACAAGTAGATAAAGATCTGCGCATGATACAAGGTGCATAGTTTTTAGCAACATAAAACAACAACTGACTTAATCATGGATATTTACAGCAGGACTGCAATAGGAGAAGGAAATATTCGGCTAAAATTAAACTGAAATTTTAGCATAGCAAGCTGCATATCTCATATTTTGAATCTATTGATTGTCTATTTTGCCTACAATAATTTTTAATATGTGATTTCTATTTTAAAATTAATTTCAATGTCGCGTATTAATTTTATTCTTTTCCTGTACTCCAAAGGTGTAAACTTTGAAAAAAATATGTTGTCAAAAAATAAAAAAATAGATTGTAGGAATTTACAAACTGACACATTTCTAAAAAAATTTAGTAGAGAAAAATAACTGTTTTTATTTGGTAAGTCATTGTAGAAAAATAAATAGTAAAACAAATTCAATTTGTTATATTTTCAATTTTCTGAAAGAAAATTGTGTTGATAGAAATTCACATATTATAACAGTGCTCGCTTTTCTATTGTTTTTCATTTTGTGTTTGTTTGTTTTTGATTGATGAAAATCATACGTACGAAAAGTTAAAAATTGAGATAGGTTAGTTGGTTACATATGTATATGTATTAGTTTTAATACTCTTGCTAAGAAAAAAAAATTATATTATTTTTTCCGATGGAAAAGGTAATAAAATCTTCTTATTTTTCTTGTTTAGTTTAAATTTGTTTTATGCATCATGTTTGTATGATTGTAATATTAATATTTTTTTCGAAAAGTTGGAATTTCAAGGTGAAATTATTTTACTCTTTATTGTTTTTATTCCTTTTACATATTTTTTTTTTTTGTACTGGCACAGAACTCATTTATATTTTGAATAAATTACAGTCACATGTAAGTCAAATGGAAAAAAATATCATTTCCAAAAAAAAAGTATTATTATGATGCATAATAAGTGAAATAACGTTTGATGAAATACTTTTGTGTACAAAAAATAAAAAATTGAAGTTAATTGACTGAAATTGAAAAAACATTTTTTTTGGTCAATACGAAATTGAAAAAAAAAAATTAGGTAATTGAAAATGCATAGGTATTAAAGCGTGGAGAAATGATAAGTGAAAATAAAAATTTTAAATGCAAACGGTTATTGCCATTTGAAAAATATGATTAGAAATTTCATATAATTTTTTATTACACGTATTAAAATGGGAAGATTAGTTTTTTTTTTTGTCTAAAATTCAAAATAGAATTATTTTATGAAGATAAGCTGAAATTATAGAAATGGAATAAAAATAGGAAATTATGTAGAAAAATAAAAATATTAACAAAACTTAATAGGAAAATTTTTCGAATAACATTTAAATGTTCAATTAATATAAAAATAGGTCTCGGTATATTCTTTTAAGGATACAATAAATGAAAAAATAATTCCCACACCAAGGCTGGATTTTCTTTAACCAATATTTAAAATCTTAAAAATTTTAACGGCCCTAAAAAGGGAGATAACATGAAATGACATTATATGAGAGCTCAATGCGTACAACAAGAACAGACAATTTCCTTTACTGGGGATATTTTCACAAAAATTAGGGATATTTTCAAAAAATTCGGGATATTATACTCAATTACACGTAATTTTTAATGGTCTACACTTTGAAGTACTGTAGATAATATAAACTATATACTGTATAGAATTAAAACAATTCCAACTATGATGTAAACCATAATTATTTTATCAGTATAGATTTGCTTCATTTCAAGTATTTTATTAAAAAAAAATCGGCCAGCGTATTTAGATAAAGTTTCTAAAGTGGGAAAACACTGTCATCAACTTGGCTTGACAAAGCATATAAAAATGTATTATATCAGCTAAGGTTATTATGAGCTTAGAATTCATTTTATTTATTGATGGATGGAAAAATTGTTCGATCAATGATAAAACGATTGACTCAATGTTGCATATACTGGTATCAGACATCAAGCTTTTTTTTTACATGCTTAACAGGAGATTCTGAAACATCTGAGATTTTGTCTGAAATTGTTGTGAAGTCTGTTGATATTGCAAAGGAATTGAATTTCTACTGTTGTTTGTGCTATTGTATTTGACAGTAGCATAAACAGATGGGAAAATTGTCTCAGCACATCATAGTAGTGGTATAGTAACTGTAACAGGCACGTCGGTAATCTATTTGCAAAAGATTTAAATAACGCATTAATGGATCACGTGACATCTATTTTAAAAAAATTTAAGCAAGTTGATTTTGAAAATGTTTTGGTTGATTAAGGTAGAATTGGAATTAAACCATGTGATCTTGGAATGGTCGAATCAATAAATAGAAAATTTGAAAAAAAACAAGCTTTTTTTACCAATTATGTGAATTGATTAATATATATGTCATTCGTGGGAGTGTTAATCGTGGGATACAGAGGATCTACATGATTCGGATTAAATTTATGTTAAATATATATATATATATATATATATATATATATATATATATATATGTATATATATATTATAATAAACCAGCTTTGTAACCCGCCATAAATGACTGAAAAAAAATAAATTCTAGCTTTTTCTTTCTCACATTAGAGTTTTCATTTCAAATTTATGTGGTTGTGGGTCCTACTGGTTCCAAAATATTTATTTGATCTTCTTTGTTTACTTTTATTTATTTTTAATATTTAATGCCTTTTGGGTAGCGAAATTTATTTATTTTATTTTAAAAAAAACAGATCATAGCAATTTGTATATGTACTGGAGCGCCCCTTCGAATCGACAGATATATGGAGGAAACTATAAATTGTATAAAATTATAATTTTATTTTTTTTTTTGTAAAAAAATCAGTATTTCGACCTATCCAAAGTAAAGTATGACAACTCAGAAAAGCCAATTTTACAGGAAGAGCAATTTAAAATTTTATCATATTTGGAATCTATTTTAAAAGCATTAAATGATGCGTAATATGATCCAAATTTTTGTCAGCATAATATTTTAAGGTATATTATTAATTTTTGCACTAGATTTCATTACAAAATTAGTTAAGTTCGAGATATTTGAATTGTACTAGTTATATTTTTACCCTTGTTTTTTATTAACATAATAACATCTTGAGATGTAATACTTTAACATGGAATAATTGGAAAACAATAGTTCGATAAAGCGTAGATGTCATAGTCTTGCTGGGAAAAATAATTCCGTACTATGTTATATCTCTCAACGTAGTAAAGTTACATGAATAGTTATACGGAATTTTTATTACATCTCTTAATATAATAGTTCTAGCTACCTGGTCTTACATTAATAATTCAACAAAATGCTATAAAATAATATATGAAAGTTTTAAATTGTAGTGTTATTTTTAAGTCAATATAAAAAAGTTTAGGTACATTTTAAGAAAAATAATTTTCATTATATTAACAAAAAAAATTAATAACATTAAATTAACAGAAATCCATTACTTGGAGAAACAAAACTAGAAATATATATTTCAATCTTACTTAAAGTCTACATACTTTTATACTAACTTTGATTTTTTTTATCACATGAAGCCATTTTAATTTTGGTTACATGTAGGTAGTTAATTTTAATTATATATGTTACATACAATAGATCACATTATTAACTTTGATACAAAATTTAGTTTCATCAATTTAATTTTCACATTTTAATTTTTCTTTTCTGTTTCGGCATCATGTGTGTCCTCGAATTTAACTTTACTAATTGGTAAAACTGATGTATATATAATTTTTTTATTACAAATGTTTTCTTTTTTTTGGCTCGTTTTTTATTGTTTAAATTTATAGCGTTGTATTCATCTTTTAAATCATATCTGCTTACTTGGCTCCATAAAACTTTTTCTGAATTGATGTCCTTATCTAAATGTAAACATTTTTTTTTTTTTTTTTTATTTTTTTTTTTTTATATTATAGCCAAAACTTAGGTTTTGAACCTTTTAGTACTTGCGTACCGTTGACCATTTGAAAAAGGAAAGGATAGCTAAAGGAAAGGAAAGAAAAAGGAAGAAGAATAGTTTTGTGGGAAAGAGCGAACAATGTTGTTAATATTCGTCTTAAATTTCTGTAAATCATAAATAAAAAATCCTTCTCTCATTGGGAATGCTTCGATTGGGACGCGATTCCACAATCGAGATGTTCTTACTATAAAAGAATTTCCATAGCCGGACTTAAACCATCTCGGAATTTCCACTGTGAAAGGGTGTGCACTTGATGCCTCTCGTGTTATGCGACAGAATTGCTTGAGAGGAGGAAGAAGTGACTTTAGTTCCTCGGAACAAGTGCCAACACCAAGTAGATATCTATAAAATAGAGAAAGTGCTCCAACAATACGACGATGACCAAGTGGTATAAGTTAAATCCTTAAAATTATAAATTTCGTCTTGGACCATTTCTGTAACCATGTATGGCTTTCCATTTTTTTTTAACACTGTATTAACATAAACCATTGACTAGGTACACATTATATTTGCTTCCCTTTTTTTCTCGTTCTATATTGGCATGAGTACTATCAGCTTCGCTTTATGTATGGTCTTACTCTAAAAAACGGTGTGTTATATTTATGTTATACGGTTTTGCAATCTCATTGACCTCGTTAACAGTTCTTTTACGTCTTCCTCTTGAATCAGGTAATAAAATTTTAAGATGATTCTCAAGTTTCTTGACAGCTGTTGTTATCCACTGCTTATTAGTATTCAAAGACATAGTATTCATATTCATAAACATTAACTGGCAAACCCGAATCTCCTCTATGATTTCACTGTTTCTCTTTTTTAAAAAATAGTTTCTATTTTCTATTTATTTTTGGTTTTAGTGTGCAGGTCTTTTTGGCAAATGTTTTTGTACGCTCTAAAATAAATTGCCACTGCATCATCTTACTACCTAATTTCCAAAAACTATCAAAAAACTTAAGACATTCATCAAATTCACATTTTTTATAACACTTCAATTGGCAAGAACAGCTATCCTTTAACAGTCGAGCAGCTCTAATTTTTCCTTCAGTTCCTTTATATTCAAAACCAAAATTGAACACTTTTCTAGACTTATTTCTTTCTCATTGATCTGGAAAAGCTTTATTTACTTATGAGAATTGTTTATGACAGTAGCAATTCGCTCCAAAATATCCATGTAAGAAAGAAACAACCTGAATTTGACGAAAAAAAAAATTTCTCCACAATCAGTAAAAAAAATACAAACGGTAAATATAATAGATGAATTGAAACATATGTTATAAATAAAAGTATGACAAATCGAAATGTATTACTAAAAAAAAAAAAAAAATTTGCCTTAAAGGATTACATATTGCCTTGTCTGATTGTTTTTTATGTTTAATTTAACGAGAATTAATACAACTGTACTTAGGTTACTTTTGCTCGGAATATTTTTCAGTTTTTAGTTTTTGTTAAAATATGTTTATGAGCATAATTTACTTAATTTTAGGGCGATCGCTGTGAAATTTGGACATGCTATAGATTGGAATATGGGCAATCAGATGTATACCATAACTCAATTTGCAGATAAGTCGAGTTGTCCTACTTTACTTTGGATAGGTCGATTTTCATTTAACTTAATTATAATTCTTTATTATATAATTGTAAGCATTGTCTACGCAATTAAGTAGACATAATTATATATATTGTCTACAAGGTATTGTCGACGTGTAGAAAATAACGTAATCTACATAATGTAGTTTACGCGGAACAAAATATCGGGGATAGCTTCTTTATACCGGTAACATTTTTTTAACAATTTTTTGAGTAAATATATATGGAAAAAAAAATAATTTTTTTCAACAGATGGTTCTGATGGTTGAATTGTTGTTTTTGTGTCTATGAAATAAATTTCCCAAATAGAAATTTAGAGAATTCTAAAATTTTTAAGATTTTGAATATTGCTCAATGAAAATCCACCCTAACGGGTCCAGAAAAATATATTACAAACTTCGGCTTACCTTAAAATGTTAATAGGATTGTAATAGCATAACCTATTAACCAGCAATGTTCCTTTAACCAAATATAATACAAAATAAATATGATATTAAAGGGCAGGTTGTTTGAAGTAATTTAAGGTTGTAATTATAATTTAAAAATTTAAAATATTATTTAATTATCTATAATTCGATATTTCAGTAATAGATTGTGACTATTGAATTGTTTGTAAAAACAATGTACGAACCCAATGTCATTAAAATTCATACGACTGATTATGTAAAAAAAAATAGTTTATTTAAGTTATTATACTATAAAATAAATTTATTAATTTTTTCTGGTTTTTTGTATTTGGAGTAAATTTTAAAGAGTTATTGCTAGTTATGTATAAATAAAATTTAAACTATACAGTAGTGAATGCACACTAATGATGTATAGTCATTAAATTAACTTTTTCAAGAAATTAATTGTGAGGTTTCAACAAAGATTAATACTAATTTAATAATAATATTTAATCTAACGAAATACAATAGAAATTAAGTAAGTTATTTTTTTTTTTAAATAATAAAATTTATTTATTGCAAGAACAAAAGTGGATAAGTAGAGCCATAAGTAATTTAAAATTTCTTTGAACATAATTTTATCATTTATATAATTGTAATTGCAATCTAAGTAAGATCAAGCGTGTATTAAAGAAGAGCAAAAAAAGAGAACAATAGTTGAATTGATGAGATTAAATGCTTTTTTTTAGCTATACAAGGACTAACGAAGCATTATGTTTTTAATATTTATAAGAGTTAATTTGTTAGTTATCTATAATCAGTTAGAAGGAAGTGATAATCGTGAAAATTTACCCATTGCAAATTCAACACTTATCAATATTGAAAAATTGTAAGTCCCGTGTCCTCTACAAACTTCCATCCATAAATTCCTATAAGTTTTACAGTAGCTAATTCATTGTTCGGCAGTCTTCTAGGAACCGGGTTAAAATACAATAAACCTCTCTTATGAGTATATACATGTCTAAAGTCACTGAACGAAGCTTGTCCAAGATGTCCAAGAACCGAAAAACGATAGACGAACAGATTTTTTAGTCTGTATATTTTTTTTTCATTATATTTTTTTATACATATATAATTTTTTTAATCAAATTTAACATTTTTTCAAATAAATTCAACATTTTGTTAATGAAATTCAATATTTCTTCAACCAAATTGTTTGAAAAAATGTTGAATTTGAATGAAAAATTGTTTAATTTGTTTGATTAATATGTTTAATTTCAATGGAAAAAAGTATATTTCAAAGCCTTAGCTGTCTGGCTTCATAATTTTTTATAGATACGTGTGTAATGTATATGTATATTAAATTAAAGTGAAATATTTATAATTATAAATTGAATTTGCTATAGTTACTTGGTACATTTCTACAAATATAGTTTACAATAAATTTTTAGTTAATTATAATTAAGTGAATTCAAATCTATTTCTGTATATTCATCTCAGTTACCACCATCTTACAATTGACAACCAAGAACGACTTGGTGTAAAAAAAATTTGATATTTTACGTAGCATTTAAGTTCAAAAAATTTGTGAATAAACTAACAAACATGTGAAAAAAATACATCGTTTTTTAGAGTATTTTATACCACCTAATCCAATTCTATTGTGTAAAGTTCTTTCAAAATATTTAATTTTTCTATTTCCTAGTATATAATATAAAATAAGTGATGATAAATGAATGAATTCTTTAAATCAAATTAAAATCAGAACCAACTGTACCGGTCAACTGTAAGTTTTTGCAACATATGTGTATATGTATGCCTTAAATGCCAAATATTTATATGCCTTTTTAAAGTATGTATTTTATCACCACTTAACTTATCAATATCATATTGAAATGGTAATGAACATACTAACTTAAACCAAGGAACATATAATAAGAAGAAGTCTCATCCCATACAAATTTTTAAAATATTATTTTTATATAGTGGGTCACCACATTACAACCCGCATTTTACCTTCAAAACGATTTGCTCTTTAAAAAAATATTTTTGCTCTTCAAATCACATCAGGAATATGATATCATACAAAATCATACATAGCTAGCTACATACCTAAATAATAATAAGAAATCAGAATATCAATGTAGGTACTACTGTATGTATTGAAATAAGTATATGTGGTTAAACATACAATAATAGAGACAATGATAGAATTACAGAATCTGCAAATTAATTATAATAAAAATAATAGTAAAAAAAGAATAAAATAGATTAGTTATGCATTACAAATCGTGAACTGTCTACGGAATACCATTCTGTTTTTTTCTCAGAACACGGTTAAAAATTATACATATTTCTATTTCAATTTTAGTATTTTTATTTTTTAAAGAAATAAAACAAGTAAAAACCCATTTTTGATAGATTGTTGGCTTATTATTTTTGTTTGTAAGTAGATATATTTATTAATACATATTTAAAGATGATCGACAAATAAAAACAGACAAAATTAACAAAATAACAAAATTTCTTGGCTGAAAATTTAAAAATATACCTACTTTTCAGTATATTTTTCAATTCATACAAATAAAAATCCATATAAAACCAGCAAGATACTCCAGGTAAGCCAAGTACCATGCAGTACCATGAAGTACCATTCTAAGCAAGGTACTTCAGGTCAGATATATTATTACTGATAAACCATTTATAAAAATAGATTTTACAAAATTTAGATGAAAAGCGACTTCTAGTAGTTCCAGTGCAGTTTGAAACTAGAATAAATAATCTAATTGACGTAATTTACTTTAGTAGTTCAATCTCGTAATATATTTTATTTAAAAGTCATTTTTTACAAAGGTTTACAAATTTATTTAAACAATTTGAATTTTTTATATTCATTTGAAGATTGTTAAAGTATTTTGATGCCATAGTCAAGTAAAACTTCTCAAGGTGGGTCTTATTACAGAAAGGTATATGATGTTTGTTCTTGTAAAATTTAATTAATGAGTAATGAGCAAAGAGGTGTCTGACAGGCAGTATATTTATTTCTTGGAATAGAGGTCAACAACTAAAGGTTCTATTTTCAAAGTACATGACACAAAGAATACATTTTTGAGCTTTTAGTAATGATTCAATTGTATTGAAATATGAGCCACCCCAACTAGTTATACCATACTTTAGTGAACCAGAGCATAATAAATATTTAATAAAAGCTTTTTTGAACAATATCGTCTCAATATATAGAATTTTCTAACATATAACAACATATATTTATATAAGTTATCTAGATAAGGTTTCCAATTTAAATTTATATCAATAAAATATTCCCAAGTACTTGTACTTTTCAACAGATTCAATTTTAAAATAACCTACTGAGCACAAACTATTTAAAGATGAGCCAACAATTGCAATGAGAAGCATAATTTAAACTAACACAACCAGTAGAATGAAATTTAATTTCTAGATCATTGTCAGAAGAATTTCTTAAATTAAAAACAATTATTTTGGTTTTATCACTTATTATAAGTTTATGAGCTACCAACCATTTTCTGAGCAAATCTACATCAAACTCCATACTTTGTTTTCGTGAATTAAGACTATGTTCACTATTTGATATGGAACATTCATCTGCAAAATCTGTTATCTTATTTTTAAAAGATTGTAGAAAAATAGACTTAATATAAATTAAAGAGTGGTACAACATTAGGGTGGTACAACATTAAGTATTTCAAATCATGTTAAAACAAAAAATTATTCATATATTTATTAGCAAAATACTAATTTATAAAAAAAACCACATAGCTAAATTCATTCAAGTTCATACGATTTAATTGTAATTCATTTAAGTTAAATTTTTATATTAATTTAATCGTAAGGCTGACATTTGGTATATAAGCGATATAATATAATAAAGTAAAGTAAATTTTTTTACGATAAATAAACCTGGTTTTTGTCAGCCAACCATTTGCTCCAATGTAAAAACTATAATATGGAAATTTACAATTTTAATTATTTTGTATATATCCTAACTTACTTGTCAATATTTTTTTTTTTTTTTTTTTTTTCCTCCTATTACTCCACGTGGTAGCATAGGGCTTCGATAGTGAGCCTCCATTCCTCTCTGTTGAGTACTACTTCCTTAATATCGTCCCAGGTATAATTGTTGATTGTTAATTCTTGATCGATTGTGCGTCTCCATGTGTTGTATGGTCTGCCGGGTCTCCATTGTCCTTGTGGATTCCACTCTAGAGCTCTTCTTGCTATATCACTTTCTGATTTCCTTAGAGTATGTCCTATCCATTTCCATTTTTTCCTATTTATCTGTCTGTTGATAGGTTCTTCTCCAGTTATCATCCATAAATCCTCGTTGCTAATTCCTTGCCGCCCAGAATATTCTGCATATAATTCTCAAGCACTTGTTGATGAATACTTGTAGCTTCTGTTTGATTCTGACCGAAGTAAGCCATGTTTCTCTGCCATATATTAATGTTGACTTAACACATGCTCTGAATATTGTTAGCTTTGTTGTTCTCGATATTTAGTTGCTCCGCCATATATTCATTAGGCTGTCAAATGTTCTTCTTGCCTTATTTATACGGCTGTTGACATTTTCTATTGTACCTCCTCTTGATGTTATGATGCTCCCCAGGTAGTTGAATTCTTCTACGTATTCTATCTGTTGTCCACTCACTGTTATTGGCTCACTGTCACTATTGTTTGTCCTCATTGCTTTGGTTTTTTCGATATTTAATTCCAGTCCCGATTTATTTGCTTCTTCCTGTAATCTGTTGACTTTGTTCTGTATGTCTCTTTGATTTCTTGATATGAGACATACATCATCTGCGTAATCTAAGTCTTCTAAGTTGCCGAAGAGATCCAATTCTATTCCGTTTACTCCAGTGCAAACTTTCTTAGAATGTCGTCTAGTATTGTGTTGAAGAGAAGTGATGATAATGGACATCCTTGTCTAAGTCCTATATTGGTGTAGAATGGATCACTGATCTTACCTCTGTGTTGAACTGTTGTCTCTGCATCTTTATACATCGCTTTGATGATGTTGATGATTTTTTCAGGAACTCCCTTCTTTGTAAGTGTTCTCCATATTGCGCACCTCTTGACTATGTCGAATGCTTTCTTAAAATCTATGTATAGTAAATATAGTGGGGCATTCCATTCTGCTGATTGTTCAACTATCCCGTAAAGTATTTGCCTGGTCAACACAGCTTCGGTTTGGTCTGAAACCTGCCTGCTCTTTCCGTAGTATTGATTCTAGTATTCTTGTCTTTATATGAAAAAAAAATATTCTGCAAGTTTAGACTCCAACAAATATTCTATAGTGTTCAAACTATCCTGAAAACGATGTATAAAGAAATATTCGTTATAATTAATTTTTTTTTCAACCACGTACGACATGACTTATTCAACTCTCATTTCATGTAAACCAAAAATGAATCATTAACTCATAAAAATGATTTTTTTGAAATCGCTGTACATTCTTGTGTTCATTTAGTTGTTTTATGAATTCAGTCGTAAATTTCGAAATTTATTTAATTACATTGTATTTAATAATTGTAAAAGAAAATTCTGTGTACTTATTACTCAGTTCTCGGGATCTTTTTCAATTCACATTCTTCAAAATTATTTGAATTATGTACTTAAATTATTTTTATTATTTTTATAAATAGTTGGTAGGACACCATATGATACCGAAAAATTTCTTGAAATATTTTACATTGTTATATTTAGCCATTTAAAAAGGGATATTTTTGTCTTGCATAAAATATGTTTCACTTGGTTTCACTACGTAAATTCACATATCAATTTATCATGATTCACTATAATAATACCCACAGTTTAATTTTGATAGGATATGAAAAAATTGAACAATATGAAAATAAAATAATAAGTTTCGTACTGACTTCATTAATTAAAATGTTTGCTCTATTAAACACTACTGTCCATATTTGGAACTGAGACACATTGTATTGAAGTGTTATTTCAAAGAAGTAGTTTTTTTTTAACTTTTTGATATCAGTTTATTTTGTGGACTTTTGCAAACATTTGATTTATTTTATCATCGTTTAATTAAATTATGAAGATTTCTAAAATAGGATATTCATCATATAAAACAAATATTGTTAACTTTTCACGCCTACTAATACTATTCACTAGAAGAGCATAAAACCGTGTTTTTTACATCACCTCTTAGTGAGTCTATTTTGTCTGACCTGATGATTTAATATACAAAACAGATGGATAACAATCAAAACAATAATAATTAACAATATATTATAGTATAGTGTTGGAGATTTAATAGAATCAGTTCGAAAAATCGTATCATTGTGGGTAAACAGTAGGTACAAAAGTAATGTTTTTTTATACTAATTAATATAATTTATTTTACCTTTACTAGAACTTCACTAAAACTAAATTTAAAGTAAATTATTAAATTAAATTATTAAATTTATACTAATTTTTTGTGGCAAGTCGTGACTTAACTGCAATTTTAAATTTTGATTTTATTTATTTTTCATCTTAACTTTTTATTTTTATGCTTTTTTATAATTTATTTCGGTGGCTTGTCTGTAGGTTTTTCTTCAGGCATATCTGGATCTGAAACATATCAAAATTATACCGTGAAAATTTAAATACCTATGAAAATGTTACATACCCGGTTTATCTTTATCCTTTTTAGGTTCTTTTGGTTTACTTGGATCTTTTTTGTTATCAGGTATTTCAGTTGATTCATCCTCTTCTGGTTTTTCTGTATCATTTTCATCTTTTTTTGGATCATCTTCCATTTCTGGTTTATCTTTCGGTTTCATTTTTTTATTTTTTGGCATCTTTGGATCTTTATCGTCTTCTGGTTTATCTGGATCTTCTTTTGGCTTTTCCTTATCGTCCTTTGGTTTATCTGGATCTTCTGGTTTTTCTTTATCATCCTTAGGCTTATCTGGATCATCTTTTGGCATGTCTTTGTCATCCTCTGGTTTATCTGGATCTTTTTCGTCTTTTTTTGGTTCTTCTGGTTTATCATCCTTTGGTTTATCAGGATCATCTTTTGGCATGTCTTTGTCATCTTCTGGTTTGTCTGGTTTGTCAGGATCATCTTTTGGCATGTCTTTGTCATCTTCTGGTTTATCTGGCTTATCTGGATCATCTTTTGGCTTTTCTTTATCATCCTTTGGTTTATCTGGATCATCTTTTGGCTTGTCTTTGTCATCGTCTGGTTTATCTGGATTTTTTTCGTCTTTTTTTGGTTCTTCTGGTTTATCATCCTTTGGTTTATCAGGATCATCTTTTGGCATGTCTTTGTCATCTTCTGGTTTATCTGGTTTGTCAGGATCATTTTTTGGCATGTCTTTGTCATCTTCTGGTTTATCTGGCTTATCTGGATCATCTTTTGGCTTTTCTTTATCATCCTTTGGTTTATCTGGATCATCTTTTGGCATGTCTTTGTCATCCTCCGGTTTCTCCGGTTTATCTGGATCATCTTTTGGCATGTCTTTGTCATCGTCTGGTTTATCTGGATTTTTTTCGTCTTTTTTTGGTTCTTCTGGTTTATCATCCTTTGGTTTATCAGGATCATCTTTTGGCATGTCTTTGTCATCTTCTGGTTTATCTGGTTTGTCAGGATCATCTTTTGGCATGTCTTTGTCATCTTCTGGTTTATCTGGCTTATCTGGATCATCTTTTGGCTTTTCTTTATCATCCTTTGGTTTATCTGGATCATCTTTTGGCATGTCTTTGTCATCCTCCGGTTTCTCTGGTTTATCTGGATCATCTTTTGGCATGTCTTTGTCATCCTCTGGTTTATCCGGATCTTTTTCGTCTTTCTTTGGTTCTTCTGGTTTATCATCCTTTGGTTTATCAGGATCATCTTTTGGCATGTCTTCGTCATCTTCTGGTTTCTCTGGTTTATCTGGATCATCTTTTGGCATGTCTTTGTCATCCTCTGGTTTATCAGGATCATCTTTTGGCTTTTCCTTATCATCCTTTGGTTTATCAGGATCATCTTTTGGCATGTCTTTGTCATCTTCTGGTTTCTCTGGTTTATCTGGATCATCTTTTGGCATGTCTTTGTCATCCATTGATTTATCAGGATCATCTTTTGGCATGTCTTTGTCATCCTCTGGTTTATCTGGATCATCTTTTGGCATGTCTTTGTCATCCTCTGGTTTATCTGGATCATCTTTTGGCTTGTCTTTGCCATCGTCTGGTTTATCTGGATCTTTTTCGTCTTTTTTCGGTTCTTCTGGTTTATCTTTATCATCCTTTGGTTTGTCTGGATCTTCTTCGTCTTTTTTCGGTTCTTCTGGTTTTTCTTTATCATCCTTTGGTTTATTTGGATCTTCTAGCTTCTCTTTATCATCCTTTGGTTTGTCTGGATCTTCTTCGTCTTTTTTCGGTTCTTCAGGTTTTTCTTTATCATCCTTTGGTTTATTTGGATCTTCTGGTTTTTCTTTATCATCCTTTGGTTTATTTGGATCTTCTGGCTTCTCTTTATCATCCTTTGGTTTGTCTGGATCTTCTTCGTCTTTTTTCGGTTCTTCTGGTTTTTCTTTATCATCCTTTGGTTTATTTGGATCTTCTGGTTTTTCTTTATCATCCTTTGGTTTACTTGGATCTTCTGGTTTTTCTTTATCATCCTTTGGTTTATCTGGATTTTCTTTTGGCTTTTCTTTGTCATCCTCTGGTTTATCTTGTTTATTTGGATCATCTTTGTCATCCTTCAGTTCATCCGGACTTTTTTCGGTTTTAGGATCTTTTGAATCTTCATCCAGTTTTTTTGGTTCTCTTCCCTTTTTTGTTTCAGGTTTTGGTGGTTGCTGGCCACTCTGTTCTAAAATATTTATTTGGTTAGAAGTGAAGGAAAAAAGTGATATACTTGCCAATGAAACATTTTTATCAAAAATAGTAAATCAGATTTATTTCTCAATACCTGGACCTATTTGGTCATTCATATCCATAGGTAAGTCATTTTGTGGAATTCCGGGATCTTCTGGATTATCTAGAAATATTTGGAATAACTTTTGTCGGTATATTGACTTTAATATTTACTATTATACCATTTCTACTAGCAAACATCGAATTATTTGGTAAGTCTCCATAGGATTTTGGTTGTGGCATTGAATTTTGTGGCTCGTCATCAGATGGAAAATCGAAACTCAATTTGGTCTCGATGTACTGTTCAACATAAGCTTTAAAAAAAAAAATAAATAAATTCTCGATTTGTGAGTAGAATATCTATATCTGGTTACCTAGTATTTCATCTGTTATATCCATTTTCAATTTGTCAATATCAATTGTAGTGGGTTGTTGTGGTGGGCATTCTGTGTCACAACTTGATCCCGGTAATCCTTCATCTCCCTTTTCACCTTTCTGACCTAGCAGTCCTGGAAGTCCTGGCATTCCATTTAATCCTGGTTTTCCATTAAAAGATAAACCTGGTTCACCTTTTTGACCCGGCATGCCTTCTAATCCTGGCATACCTTTATCACCTTTCTGCATTGCAGATTTCTTCTCCGGATCACCACCGGATCCGGAATTGTCACCTTTTTCTCCTTTCATACCACGTAAACCTGAAAGACCATCTAAACCATTTTGTCCAGGTTTTCCTGGGGAACCACGAGCCCCTGGCATTCCATCCAATCCTGGTAAACCGTATATTCCAGGTTTCCCCGTTTCACCTTTTTGGCCGGGCATACCTCTTAAACCTGGTAGTCCCGGAGGTCCAATTGGTCCTGGTTCTCCTGGAATACCCATGGGTCCTGGAGGACACGATAACGGACACTGCAATGAATCTGATAATTCTTTTGACAATTCCTCCATTAAGGATTTTTTAAGAGAACTTATCATGTCATCACTCATGCTACATGAACAAGACTCTGGTGTTGTTTTACATGCATCATTGCTTGAATTTGGATTACAACTTTCCGGTAAATTCTGTTCATTTGTTGCATTCGGATTAATCGATTCAAAATTGTCCTCAGATTCGTTTGTTTCAGGTTGAGAAGGAGCAAAGTTTTCGGGCGAGGGATTCAAATTCTGATCTGGAACTGGTGGCTGCATTAAATCATATGGATTAAATGTTGTTGGTTGATAATTATTATATGGCTCAATATTTTGAGGTGGTGATGGAGGTTCATAGGTTGGTAAAGTAGGTTCATAATTTGGTAAAGATTCTGCATTAAGATTTTCATCCAGTGGTTGTGATGGTGGATTATAATAATAAGGTGTTGATGAAGGTGGCATTGGTTCATATATATTTGGGTTATACTCTGGATACGATGGTGGTGGTGTAGGCAATGGTCGTCTCAATGAAGGCTGTCGTTTTATTGGTCTACCCATTGACTCCAATTCAGGACATTTTATTCCGTATGGTGTTCGTAATGGCAGTGAATTAAATTTCATTTTCATAATATCAACCTAATTTGTAGACCTTATTTAAATATAAATTCAATAAATTCATTAACAACTAGTGAAACTTACATTCTTGGGGATGCGAGATTGTACAACTGTTAAATCAATATCATCTTCATATGAAGGACCTCCAGGCTCAGAATTATCTACTGGAAAACTGTCACTAATTTTTTTATTTTGACAATCAACAAACAATGAAACTTGATTATTTTTTAAATTATATTTGATATCATGCCAGTCTCCATCAAAAATCTACAAATAAAATTATGGCTGTAAATCAAATGCAAATAAATGTAAAAAATAGAAAAAACGTTATTGTATTACTTCAGGGCTTGGAATTATCATTTTTGATGTTTCACCATAATTTGTTCTTTCAAATTCAAGTGATTTTGTTGTTGGTTGCATTCTTAAACAAAATCGATTTCCATTTCTCATATTATTAACATTTATTAAATTCCATGGACTTGCTGGCTGTGGATCATTATAATCCTCTTTCATACGAAATGCACATTCAAAACTATGATCTTTCATAATGCCATCAGGAAAGTAATTTCTTGCACTAACTTTGAAATTGTTATTTTGATGAAGACTACAGTATGGCATACTAAATTGATTAGTAAGTCGTGGAAGTCTTGAATAAAATTCTTCCATTACATCATGTTGTTTAAATGGAAGTGATAGAGGTCGTGTTATCCTTCGTGTTACTGTTTGAGTTTGTGGTGGCATTACACGATGATGAATTCCTATAATATTTATTATTGAAATACAAAATATTAAAAAATTTATAATCAATCGCACTGATCTTGCATTATTACAAACAATAATTTTTTAAAATTTTTCACTTCTTTTAAAAAATAAACATAAAAATTAAAAGTTTTACAGTTAAATTTTAAATTTTAAATTTTTTTTTTTTTTTTTTTTACAGATTTTTGTTCATATATTTTGTCGGCTGCATTCCTATGTATCCAACAGACCATTTTTTCCTAAATTGATTTTTAAATGTACTACACCATTTTCGACTATGGTCTATCCGAATTTGCAATCAAAATAAACGTATCTCTTATTTATAGTTTTCGAATAATTTTTTTCTGATTTATCCATACAACCTATATTTTGTTGCTTTTTAGACCTTCAAGTTGTGCCTATTTATCCAAACTACATTTGATGTACTGAGAAGTCATAAAAATTTGTATTCCTAAGTAACTAACAGACCATTTTTATTGTCCAGTGTCCAAACACATGTGAAGCTTTACACTATACATACTAACATTATTTTAGATATATTATTTTGATATTCCAAAATATTAAAATTATAAAACTATGTAGTTAGATGTTAAAAAATTACTCAAATTTTTATAAAATCATAAAGGAAGTATAATAAGAGAAACTATGCGGAACAAATTTTGTGACGATTTTTTTTTGCTTAAAAAATTTTTGAAAATACCCCATACACAGTAGGACCTAGATAAACTCACTTTAAAAATTTGGAATAACTCATTTTAATGTCTTCGTTAACAGAAACTCATACAAAATATTGAACTAAAATTTTTTCTTTTATGCAGGTTCAACTGTATAGATTCTAGCTTTGAGAGAGAGAATCTTAAAATGATTTTAATTCTTGTTGTTTTTTTTTTGTTTTTGCTTTTATATAACATACATATAGTGTAGTAGCGGCAATGAGGTAATGTTGTGTATGTCGTATCAAATACACACTTGTTGGGTAGATGTAGAGTATACCATAATATGAAATGCATGGTGTCGGGACAAAATTTCAAAGACACAATTACATATTTAAAAAAATTAAATCCCAATTTAAATTTTTATAAAAAATTTGAAATTATTTGGTTTTGTAATGAAGGTACTTTTTTTTCTTAAAAAAAAGTAAGAATACTAAGTGGTTATGTTGAAGTCCGAAGCGGAATATCCCCGAAAAAAATTTCCGACCGGAATACGAAAAATATCAGTATTCTGAAATCCATTCGACTGCCAAGTCTGTGCACAAATCAAATGTTTCGGAATTTTTTTTTTATTTCAAATAAAAAAGGCGTTGACAGTTTAAGTTTTTTTTTATTTATTTTGTAAAAAGTTATAAATTTTTTAATAATTACATAACGTAATATGTACATAAATTAAAAGTAAAACTTATACATTTTTAATTACATATGTAGGTATATACAAATTAAAATTTAATAGTAATTTTTTGTTACACATTAGATTTTGTTGAAAACGATAAAAGATATTATTCGTTTGAAGCGCTTTTTTAATTTGTAATTTCGACGGACTTCAGCATAACCACCTAATTCTTATATAAAACAATTCTTATAAAAATATAAAACAAAATCATATTTTGAAAGGAATTATTAATCAACTACAGATTTTGACAATTTCTTCCACATTTTATAATGATTAATAAAAATTTAAACATTTAATTGTTTTAAATATGAAATTTTGTCTTTATGAAATTTTGTCCACATGTAATTTTGTCATGGAACCAAAATGTTACATTTTTAATGCAAACACAAACAACTTACTTTAAATTGGAAATTCATAAAGAAAGGAGAATTAAAAAATTTTAATATAGAAATAGAATATTCAAAAATAATGTTCACGTTCATTGTTAATATATTATGATAAGTTAATCTTAATAACCTACACTCTACCTCTACTATGCACTATACACTAAGAAATCAAGGAATACATGCATATATATGAATACGATAGTGTGCAAAATCCTTACTTACTGCAGTGTGGCACAAAAAAGATAAGCACATTGAAGTAATTGAAAACATAAATTAATAAATTATTTATTTTTTCTAATATTATAATATTGTTAATACTAGTAATATTATAATAAATTTAAGAAATTATTTTTGTTTATTTAATTTTTCATTTTCATTTTTATATTCAAGTTATTTATTTTTATTACATTCAAAGTGTTTATTATTTTATTACACTTCAATTCTGCCTTTTCTCTTTGTTTAAAATATATTTTACAACATAGGTAGGTACATATTATTTGTACATTTGTAAAATTTTATTTAAAGAATTTTAATTTTAGAGCCACATTTTCTAAAACAGGTACATTTTTTTTTTTCAAAACCTATCTAAGTGGTGCCTATGAAATGTTATTTTTCAACGCATAAAAAAGTAATTTAAATAGAATTTTACATTTTATTTGAAATTGAAACAAAACTCCAATTCAATCCAAGAACAAAATCAAAGAATTAGAAATTATAAAAACAGTTTAGACGCTTCCATTAGTGTTATTTTTTATTTTGATGAACAAAAGAAAAAACAACAAAACAAAGTTAAATATTTTATAAATTTTCATCTTTTGAAATGTTCAACATTATTGTACGATACTGTACGAGGTACAAAGGAAATAAAATATTTGTTATTTATATGCTTAGGCGAATCCTTTTCTTTTGCATTTGTTTAGTTATGATTATTCTTATTTATAAACAATCAGTTTTACTGTTCGCATAACGAACTTCATTTACAGTTTCTAATGCTAATTCTACCAGATCGCTTTCGTCACTAATAAATATTGAAAATCCTGAATAGTCACATCCTCAAAACCTTCACCTTGTTGCATGTACATAAATAAAAATATGTAACCGTTTGGCTAGAGGTACGAAGCGTGTTATAAGAGGGTAATTCACAAATTTCTGGACGTGATGGAGGAGGATTACATGTGCATTTAAAATATTTATTAGTTTTTTATTAAACTTCAATCCCGCTTTTATTTAAAATATTCATATATCTACCTATTGCAAAATATATATGTACATACACATTTGTGAAATTTTTATTTTAAGAATTTTAATTTTACAGCCACAAATTCAATTCATACCCATATATTTTTTTTTTTATTTTTCAAGACATATCTAAGTTACCTATGATACCTATGAAATGACCCTTCAACGAAATAGTACAAAAATAATTTTTCAATTTATTTTAAAATTTAAATTAATAAAGAATACAAATTCAGTCCAAAAACAAAATCAAAAAATTACAAATTACAAAAACAATTTACACACGGCATTGTTGCAGGTGTTCTTTTGTTTTGCCCAAACACATAAAAATAAAAATTAAATCATTGTATGTGTGAATATAAACGAAACATATTACATTTTTCTATTGCTCCTTCCTTACTACTTATTTTCTTTTTTTTGCACACATATCACACGACACACATATATAAATTATAATGAAGGATTAAGGAATTGCAATATTGTTATCAAGATCATTGAATCCGTATGCGATATACAAAATCAAGAGAAAGATTATAATTTATAAGAGATATTATAATTTACGCTCTGGGGTATTTTGGCATATAAAATATATTTTTTCTCTGGGGTTCTACGGTGAAGTAAAATTTAAGAAATATTGAAAAAATTTTTTTTGTTCCTGATAGTTTCTCTATATTATACTTCCTTTATGATAAAATCCAAATTTTGTTTGATTATTTTTAAATTTTTCTATTCAAAATTTCCGTCAAGCTTAATTTTGCAATTTCATTTCATAATTTCATTCATACAAGCCACATTTTGCTTTTGGTCGATTAGATATATGGGAATTCAACGGACGATTTATTATTTTGAAAACAATTTCAGCTTAACACTTTTTGGTTTTTGTTTGTGAAGATAGAATCGGGTACGCAAACTTCAACCGAGTCAACCGGTAAAACCTGGCATTTAAACAATATCTTAGTCTACATATGAATCGGATTCGACTAATTTGTATAAACTTTATGTTCCCAAAGATAAAAGAAGCAAAAAATTTTGCCAAATTTCCAGTAGGTCATTTGAATATGCTTCACGAAGCAGTTTGTCATGTTAATGCTTCTGTTATTTTGTTTTTATTTGTATTGAAACTATGAACATTTTGCCTTATCGCATAGTCTATGTAGATTTACTAAAAATCAAACAATTAAGCCTCTTTTAAATTTTCTGAACTAAATTAAATATGGATAATAATATTTATTTTATAATAAGGTCGCCTTAATTCATAGCTCAATATTTGATTTTTTATCTTAACCAAATTGCATTACTAATGTAATTAATTTTCAAATATAATCGATAACAGTAATATCAAAGCCCTTAGCAGGATTCAAAAGTCGAAAAGCCCCAGGTTTTGATTTGAAGTTTGATAACATTATCACTATACTATAATGGTCGGCATATTTTTAGTTTTATTTCTTTGCGTGAAATCCAAAAATTAAATATAAAATTTAGTTGATGGGTAGCTAGCTAGTATGTTCCATACACCGTGATGAACCTTACAAAATTGATGTAAAACTAATTAAATATTTTTTTTATAAATAATATTATGTAAACAAAAATGATTATGTTTACAGTCACTTTTTTAAATTATGCCGAAGTATAATTTGTTTAAAAATCTTCACCAAGAACAAAAAGTTAAAGTCTGTAATCCAATGCAATGTGGTTCAGAAGTAAGATGTAAAACTGCTTTTGTTCAATTGCTAATTAAACTCTCGTAACATGAATTATTTAAATTTTTAATAATTTTCACATTATTTATTTTATATTTATTTTTCAGTTTAAATACAACCAAAAAGTTAATATAATGCAAATAAGTTGTTAAGGGTTAAAAATGACAAATCCATAAATGATAAAATATATTTTTTTACACTTTCCAATTATTCCAACTGAAGTTCCAGTGCATTAATTTATTATTATTAATATTGATAAAGGTATTAGGTTACTATTTTAACACACTTATAATATTTAATTAAGAACACTATTATTAATAATTATTAAATAATTATAAAAGTGTCATAATAATGATTGTAATACGTACTATACACTTGGTAATTTTGTGCGCTAATTAATAATATTTTTATTAGAAAAACAAATATTAAAATTCTTTTATATTTGTCCATTTTAATTTTTTAATACTAATAAATATTACGAAAATAAAAATTTTAAATTTAATTCTTTAATTTCGAATTTAAAATTGATCGAGTAAATTTTAGATTGTACTTAATACATCTAGTGGAAAATTTAGACTAAAAATTAAATGCGGGATTTAATTTTGATTTAAGTTTTGATTTGTTGTTTTTTTGTTGTTTTTTTTTGTTTTTTGTTCAATTTAATCAATAACAACAACACCTATTAATACTGATCGGAAATCACAATAAAATGATTTAAAATGATGTGTAAAAGATTGATAGTAAAATACAGTTATAGCCAAAATTCTTCATACACTAATTATTGTTACTTTTGCTTTTCTTATTAGAATAGTGTTTTACTATTTAACATAAATTTAACATAATTGTCAACAGTTGACCGAAATAAAAATTATTATCTTCACTACTGTCAGGCCAAAATCTTAAATTTGAACACTAATTATTAGTCTAAGCCTATGCAACAATATTTATCTAAGTCTATGCAACAATTTAGTAACTTCAAAAGTGGAATATTATTGTCAAGCCGTTTCTAAAATGTTAAATTTGAAAACTAATTATTAGTCTAAGCATATGCAACAATTTAATAGCTTTGAAAGTGTAACGTTATTGTCATGCTGTTTCCAAAGTCTTAAATTTGAACAATATTATTAGTTTAAGCCTATGCAACAGTATTTATCTAAGCCTATGCAACAATTTTATAACTTTAAAAGTGGAACATTATTGTCAGGCCGTTTCAAAAATCTTAAATTTGAACACTATTATTGGTCTAAGCCAGTGTAACAAAATTTATCTAAGTCTATGCAACAGTTTAATAACTTCAAAAGTGGAACATTATTGTCAGGCCGTTTCAAAAATCTTAAATTTGAATAATATTATTAGCTTAAGCCTATGCAATAATATTTATCTATGCCTATGCAACAATTTAATAACTTTGAAAGTGGAACATTATTGTCAGGCCGTTTCCAAAATCTTAATTTTGAACACTATTATTGGTCTAAGTCTGTGCAACAATATTTATCTAAGCCTTTTTAATAATTTAATAACTTTAAAAGTGTAACATTATTGTCAAGCCGTTTCTAAAATGTTAAATTTGAACACTAATTATTAGTCTAAGCATATGCAACAATTTAATAGCTTTGAAAGTGTAACGTTATTGTCATGCTGTTTCCAAAGTCTTAAATTTGAACAATATTATTAGTTTAAGCCTATGCAACAGTATTTATCTAAGCCTATGCAACAATTTAATAACTTCAAAAGAGGAACATTATTGTCATGCTGTTTCCAAAATCTTAAATTTGAACACTATTATTGGTCTTCTAAGCCTATGGAACAATTTAATAACTTTAAAAATGTAACACTATTGTCCCACTTTTACCAAAGCCTTATATTTCATCATTATTATTTGTCTAAGTGTAATTAGTCAATTATTGTGCTATAAAATAATATAATAATTACGCTAAAGCAAAATAACTTGAATTCGCTAATCAGATGTAGTTTATATTCCTTTGGAAGCCTTTATTTTCATGTATTTTATCTGATCAAAATAAATGCAAAAGAGTGCCGACATATTGAGTGTTAAATAAAAAAATATCATGTCTTTCACAACAGTAAATAAATTAACTTACGACATTATGTTATAATATAATATTTATTATTCACGAATCAAGGGTCTTGACATTAAGTAGATAATTAGCCAATGGCAATATTAAAAAATTTTTTTAATTGTTACTGTTGTAGTTGCAAATATTTAATCAAGAAACAAATTGAGCTTTGTATGCTCCAATGTTCAACTAAAACCAGATTACCTAGGTAATTTTTTGTAAATACCCACAATAAAAATATAATCTCGGAAATAATATTTCTCATATGCTTGATTTAATAAAATTTTATTCTTGTTTCTGGAATCGTCCTTAAATTACAAATTCTACAAAACAAAAGTAGATTGCAACAATAATTATTTATGTGTTAGTTGAGTTGTGACATCAAAAAATACAACAAAGTTTATTAATTTTTTTTTTACATTTTCTAATCTCGGGTTGATGAAAATTTCAATAAAATACAGTAAGCTTGGAAATTGGTCACTATCGGTGCAAAATTTTTGAACATTAAAATCATGCTTTTCTTATGCCTGGTTTACATTATACTGATTAATAGGTGTTTGTCTAATCAGCAACATGTCGCCGGGTGAGTTCTTAAGTGTCCAATATACCGAAAAATGAAATGGGGGAAAAAATGCATTTTAAGTTTCAAAGCAATATTTACGTATTTTTTTAAGGATATAAAAAATCAAATTTTTTGTGACATAATCTGTAATTTGTTAGCTTTGAAATACTATGTTTAGATTATTTAAAAAAATTATATATTTCTGTTGATATTCGAAATTTGAAAAAATAGCCCAAATGTATATTGGGACAAAAATGTATGGGTGACAAATATTTTGAAAAAAATATTTTTTTCAATGTCCAATATCTTATGGGGAATTAACACAGTTAATAAAACTTCATATGATATTGGACACTTAAGAACTTAAACTAAATATTTTTCTCAAGTTTTGTAAACAAAAAATAAAACTAACAAAGACTTTCAATATTAAGGAGAAACATTATTTTATTCATTCAAACACATTTAATTAAATAATATAAAAATAAAACAAAACAGTCTAAACTAAAGTGCTAAAACTAAAAAACAAATCACAATGTGTATTAAAAAATATATTAAATAAATTATAAAAAATAAACAAAAAACAGTCTTTTGCTTTATGTTATGACAAAATCTAGTACTTATAGCCTCTAAAATTTTCGTTTTTATTTTATTTTGAAAATAGTCTTATAAAATAACATGTCCTCAGGTGGCATATAATCAAACATGAATACAATATCTTTTATTTTTTCTTGTGTAATGGAACTTGTAGTTTTTAAATGTTTAGGAATTTGTCTTACCAAACCATTCTTTCGTGTATTTTGTTTAAATACTGGAATGGTAGTTTTTTCTGCATATTCTCCATAATCTTCTTGAAATATTATATGAAAAAAATTCCTATTGTAAATTATTTCTTTTGCAGAGTTATATTTAACAGCTGAAAAATTTAGCCCCACACTAGTTGCATTATAGTTCCAAAAATCTTCACCTTTGGATAATTCATTGAGTTCAGTGGTTTAAGTAACGCGAGTGGACAAACACTTGTGTTTTAAATGACGATCTATAACTGATTGAACAGAATCTATTTCCTGGATTCTAGAGTGTCCAGGTTCAAAAAACTTTTGAACTACAGTTTTTATTTCTTTATTTTTTTCCATAAATTTTAAAATTGCTAATGACATGATTCAGTTTTTATTCAGTTCAATACAAATGTCTGACCATAAAATAAAGTTCTGAATATCAGAAATATCAAGACGAATGACTTGTAAAATTTTAGTTAACGCACTGGCCAGGTCATTTGCGCTACGACCACTATGTGTTTCGTAACAAATTTATTCTCTCTCTCCGATTATTCTCATTCACATTCACAATGATAAAACTCTCTCAAGAAAAACAAACTTTTGCCTTGATCTATACAAAAACTTCATTTGAAATAGAACAGTTAAGCACAAAATTTTAATTACTCACTCAAGTGTAAAATATTTTTTGACATTTTTTGTCCAATATCATATTAATTGCAGATTGGACACTTAAGCACTATAAATGTAAAAAAAAAAATTCACTTTGTATGATATTGAACAAAAGCCAAATTAAATATCTCAAAAACTATTATAGATAGAACAAAACTGATTAAAAATTTAGAAAGAGCGCGTCAAGTTTAGTTTAGATCAATCAAAAAATCAAACTTAAGAACGCACCCGGCGATGTATCAGCCATTTATCTACATAATGAGAACAGGTTATCAACTGTTGAAGTGCTGTTGATATCAGCATAATAAAAATCAGGCATTAATAGTTTTGTAGGTACCTAGAAGAGTGCTATTTATAATCAGTTGGTCAGTTAGTCATTTTTGGATATATTTTGTTGAACATCATACCAAATTGTTATTTTTCTACCCAGCTTTTATTTTTCAAATTAAAATACTAACAAAAATAACTTCTTCCAACAATCTAAGCTTATTATTTAACAAGTTTAAATTTTCATTTAATTATAAAACATTGAGTATTAAATTAAAAATTATATATATTAAAATTTGTACGAAGAATTTTATTTTAATTGTAAGTATGTACCTACTTGTTTTGTTTATGTTTTGCTCAACATTTCAGAATACTATTTCTATTTAATTAAAGCTTTTCTTAAGAATTAATCACAATATTTGTTTATTTATTTATATTTATTATGTACATTTATAAATTATATACGGATCTTTAATAATCTTTAACATGAATCTTCATTAAAATCGTGTTGAAATAAATTTGTGTAGAGGGTGAATTATAAAAACTAATCACAGTATTGAGTAAAGAGATACGAAATAGGATGAATATTGCATTATAATAATAATTTATTCATAATAAATGACATCTAATTGTATGGTGGGGTCAGTTATTTGACAAATCAGTGATAACACAGTTAAGATGAAAAAATTATTATATTAATGAATATATTTTTTATTTGTTTTTTTTTGTAAATTTTGTAATCTTACATTTCCATTGAATTTGATTTATTTAGTTAATAGATAAGTCAATAATTTAATTTAATTTATTGTAGTATTGTAATAGATTTAATTACAATGTATGTATATTATTAAAAGTTATGCATTTTAATATTAAATAAATTATAGTATTTAAATATAGGTTTTTAATGAAATAAAAATTATAATTATCATCTCTTGGGTTGTTAAATAATTTAGAACGATAGTATTTTTTTTAAAAAAAAAGATAGGATTAACCATAGAATGCCGAGAGTTGTTTTAGTGTGTGTGTAGATAATTATTAATAGTAAATTGTATACCATATTGCACCGGCAAAATGAATTGGTCAAAATTATGAGTATTACTGTGTCTGTTTTTCATACAAATGAAATTTGAATTTCTCGAAACTTTGAATTTGGAAATATGCTGATTTATTTTTGAAGGTGCTATATTAACCCAATTAGACTTGGTGATACAAAAAAATAAATATAATATTTATATGTTTTTAATTGGTTCATTTGCTTTAAATTTTTGTTGTACCTTTTTAATTGGATGTGCAAAATTAAATCTAAAGTCTATGAGAATTTACTGGAAAAAATAATTTCGATCTGAAAAAAATCCCGAATTTTTTGGAAAAAAATTACAAAAAGTTAAAAACAACTGTAGAAAATTCTGAACAAAAATCTTGAATTTATAAATATTTTCAGATATATATATATGCTTGTCTTTCCTAAAAGTTTTCTATAAGCACCTTTTGGATAATGATTCATCTATTGTATATCCACTTTTTCCAGAAATTTTACATGAACTGCCAGAGAAAAAAATCCCGTAAGTATATAATATGAATTCAGGATTTGGTTATGTTCGGGATTTTTCCCACAAAATTTAAATTTGGGGTTTTTTTGTTCGATAAAGTCTCATATTTGCCCTTAAATATTATTATCGGTAAAAATTTGGAATTTATAAAAAAACATTAACAACACTTTGTTGCTTAAAAATAAATAAAGCCGATAGGCGTGGCAGCTAGTCAATTAAATCATTATCAAATTGTATTTAAATAATATTCATTAAAAAAATATAATAATAGTAATAGCAATAAATAAATATTGTTTCTCTGGTGGCACTCAACTCAGAATCTGATTAATTAATCAATATACAGACTTCTGAAATAAACATAGGTAGGTAATTTTTCTAAAAAAAAATTTGTTTGGGCCTTTTAGTTGGTAAATAGTAATTTTGAGCATATTTATAATAATATAATTGCCGACTGAGATATTCTGGTGTAGCAATTACTGTCTTCAATATTATTATCAACAATTAGAAAGTCCCTAGATCAATCTTTTTAATATTATCAAAAAATTTAGTGAGCTTTAACTTAAACCAAGCTTATTTTTTGCGTTTCTTGGTTTACATGTATTGGTCTGCACGTATTGGTTTACACAACAAACAATAATAATATTAGAGTAGAATACGCATTTTCTGAGTATTCATTTTAGATATACAATTTTCTTTTAACGAGTACACTGATTGTGTGTGTTTGTATTGTACATATCCCATTTGGGTATAGATACTCATTTTAATTTGTTGTATTTTGTGTGGATCAAAATAAATTTTTATTTTATGTTTGCATTTTGATGAAATAAATTTAATCGGGTATTAGCTCAGTTGGTTAAAGAGTCATTTTAATATCGCAAATTTTCTTTATTAAAAAAATATTTTTTTTTTCTTTATTAAAACAATATTTTTTTTTTGTTATTATAATTATAAAATTTATAATAATAATTTTTATAAACAACAAAAAATATTTTTTCTCTTCTCAATTATTTACAGAATAAATCCAAGCATACAAATTATGTATAGAGGTACATGTACATTATATTATTATATACTAATACCATACCAACCAATTCATTCAATATCATAATATTTAACTACGGGGCTGGGGCGGAAACCCCCTACCAAAATAAAAAATGGATTAATATTTTAATTTTTCACATGAATAACATTAAAAGTAAGATTAATTCCCCTAAAACTGAACTGTATCACTGTGTAATCATTGTACGCAATGTTTAAAAATAAATTTTTTAGCAACATATACACCACTTAGCAACATTAGAAAAATTCAAGCAAAAATGCAGAAAAAATTCAGATTTTAATTTTTCTAGAGCGTTCTAGAACAGTTTATTGAACAAACCTAATAATAGAAAGTATTAATGTATAGCAGAAATACATACATAATATGTATTAATAATGTATAATGTACATACATTTTTGTTAAATTAAAAAAAAATTATAAAATCATAAATTTTGGTGTTAAAAGTTTGTTATTATTTTTTATTAAAAGTTTAAGTTATAATAAATAATTATTTTTTTAATTGGAAAGTTGTACATATTTTGTTTGAACTCTTACTAGAGTTCTGACTGTAGAATTCTAAATTAACCGCAATGGTTTTTGTCCCAGATAAGTTACAAGCATCGAAATTTTGACCCATCTAAATTATTTATAAAAACTTTTGTAAAAAAATCAAATAGGTCTGATTAGTCTTACTACAGCAGGGGCTTTGTCGGCATCACTATTTAGAAGGTGCCGCAGGTCTCTACTTGTAAAATTAAGTTGAAACTATTTTAACAATAATTTTAAAATAGCACATAAAACATTAATATCACACATTTATTATCCTAATGCATTAATTATATTTTGAAAAATCTACGATGACCGGCTGCATCCCACCGGAATGTTATATATTTTTAGATCTAACTAACTTAATACAAAACTTCCAAGGTATATCTATACCGTTAATATACCACACAAATAAAATACTGCACAATAATTGATATCAATTTATTTGAATAATGTTCATATTGTTAAAATTTTACACATACCATTATTAAAATTTTAAACAATTATATAAAACAGATTTGGTAGGAAATTTAACATATAAAAATGTAGATAAACTATAGTTTTAACTTCTTTAGATTTAAGATTTATTTAGTTTTAAGTATAGCCAAACAAAAAACTTAATGAAATTTTGACTTAATGATCTTTGTTTCAAATAATAAAATAAAATTGAAACATAATTATGTTAAAAACTATTAAAGTAAGATAGAAAATACAAATAAGAATAATAATTTCAAATAATTCGTACAGATAGCTCCAAAGGCGGACCATTACAATAATAAAAAAAAATGTATAATTATACCTATGCTTTGTTGGGTTAATATTGTAACATAATGAAATTTAATAAAGCAAAATTTAAAAATGGAGATTTTGAATATTACACACCCTGTATCTAAAAATTAACAAATTTATGAAATTCTAAAGAAAATATTTTTTATTTTTTTTTTTTTTTAATTTGTAATCAAAATTTCAAATTTAATTAAAACAAAAAAAAAATGTACATATTATTTTTAAACTTTTCAGCAATTGAACTGAGATTAAAAAAAAGAACAAAACTAAATAAAAAATTTAATACAAGAAATCATTAAAATACACTCTCTTTTTGAGAAGAGATCTTAGGGTTTAACCCAGAAGTAAAAATCGTGATATTTTCTTTTTAACATTTAAAAATTATTATTACATTTTCTCTCTCACTTTCGCACATTATTAACACAGTTCCGTAAACAATAATAAGAAAACCATTTTTTTTATCTTTTCTTGTTTTTGTTTGTTTTTTTTTTTTTTGAATAGTTTTGACAGGCAGAACATGATAGAACGTGATGATTTTTAAATATTAACGACATGAATGATTAATAATTTTTTTTTTTTTTTGGAATACAAAAAAAAATATATTTTTTATTAATTTTTGTAATTTTTAATTGAAAAGAATTCCGGAATCAATAATGACGTCAAATTAATTTTTAATTTGTAATGAATCAAAAGATGATAGTTTATTGGTAATAACAAAAT